>JBCLNQ010000125.1:0-49120 GCA_039119965.1 Talaromyces sp. DC2 | reverse complement strand
GACGTTATAACAACAAAAGGATGGAAAATGTACCTGGTAGATCTTGGGCAGGTTCGGGACCTCGGGGCGGTGCAGCACACGCAGCGTCAGGCTAACCATCTGCAAATCCTTGGAGCCGGTTGTCGTGGAGATGTTCCTCGGTTTTGTGCGCACGTCGTAGATGATGCTCCTCTGCAGCCAAGGGATCAGGAAATGCGTTCCCTCGCCGACTACTTTTTCCTGCACACCCGTCAAGCGGTCGAAGATGACGGCGCGCGAGCCGCCCTTGACGTCGTAAATAGAGGCATCGATAGCCAGGGCGCCCGCGATGGGCAGGGCGAACCATCTGAATAGAGCGTTTGGCGACGCCATTGTGATGAGTGATGAGAGAGTTTAGATGTTGCTGAGCGTTGTGGAGAGCTTTCCGCAGAGTCAGCGGAATAGGCTCAGTATGGCTTTCTGCCGTCTGTCGCCGCCCGCAAAGTGCCATAGCTGTATTGGGGCTAGCGCGGATATTTTCGTACCTTCCTATTAAGGAAACTCTGGCTGAGTGATCCAATGACAGCGTCATCTATTCCGCGAATATTGAAATTGCAGAAAAGCGTCTGCGCTAGGCCGCGAACTGCAATGATGACTTTTTTGCGCCTGCTTCTGCTCACCAGCAAATATTTAGCGCCTCTCTCGATCGTGTCGGTTCTCGAATATGGTTGCATTTGCTAACCCCAAGGCCGGACAGTAAGGGCTATTCATTGCACGAGATCTATAAAGACACATTCTAATGCGTACATACTATCTATCAGCTGGGCCGGGCCATTTGGCAGTCCTGGTATGTAGCCCCATTGCCCTGGCTCTTGACCGGTCTTCTATACTAGGGATGAAAACCGTATGTTGAGTGAGAGACTCTAGGAACCCCCATTCCTCAGAAATACATAGCCTTTTACGTGCTATCGCCGAATCGCCAGCGAATCTGGGCTGGTGCGGCCGGAGCTGCTGTGTTCAACACCTTTCGCCGGTTTCGTCATCAGGTGCTCTACGTTGCTCCTCCATTTATGATTGCCTATGGCTCTATGAACTGGGTCATTGAGAGGTACTCATCTAGCCAACTGAACTTATTTGAGCTGAAATGGACGTCTGACATGGCTGCTAGAAACGAGTATCTCAACTCAAAGCCAGGCCGAGAAGCGGAGGGCAGTCTGGACTAAAGTTACAGAATCAGACAAGTAATAGCGAGGCATTGATATTTAATCAATTGATATTGTTTAGAAATAATAATATAAAAATGAGAAAACACACTGATGTCATGACAATCTTAAAATTCTGACCGGCGCCGAGGCCGTCAGTGGGCCGTGCAACCCCGCCGCGGCCAACCAGTTGGGCAGAAGCGCCCGCGGACTCTATTTTTATTTTTATTTTTTTTTCTGCCTTCCTTTTCTCTCCCCGGACAACTTTGTATGATACCCGGTCCCGTATACCCTCCCCTGTCTACTGCTCGATCTTCTGCTCGCCTTGTCCTGTCGACGAGGAGACTGTACACTTGCTTCAATTCTTCTTGCGCTCGCATTCCTACCCCTCCTTCAAGACTTCGTTGTCGCGCGACTCTATTCACAATGTCTGAGATCACTCACCCCACTATCAAAGGTATGCGTTCAACGTGCCTTACTGGGTTTATTCACTTGGGAAATACCAATCAGGTTGTTTTTTTCCGGGAAACAACGCTGACAAGTCTCCTCGCGCAGATGGCTGGTTCAGCGAGACCTCCGATATGTGGCCCGGTCAGGCCATGACCCTGAAGGTCAAGGAAGTCCTTCACCACGAAAAGTCAAAATACCAGGACGTACTCGTCTTCGAGAGCTCCGACCACGGCACCGTCTTGGTCCTCGACAATGTCATCCAATGCACCGAGCGTGACGAATTCTCGTATGCCATACACACCCCTTGAAGAAAACCCCCGAGACCAACAGCTGCTAATCACGATTGCGATGGACTAGGTACCAAGAGATGATCACTCACCTTGCCATGAACTCACACCCTAACCCGAAGAAGGTTCTCGTCATTGGCGGTGGTGACGGCGGTGTGCTGCGTGAGGTCGTCAAGCACGAGACCGTCGAGGAGGCCATCCTTTGCGACATTGACGAGGTACAGACTTCCACCGGAATTGTCTTCTGAGTGATTTTTTTCTTACTGGAATAGGCTGTCATCCGTGTCTCCAAGAAATACCTCCCCGGCATGAGCATTGGTTTCCAACACCCCAACGTCAAGGTCCACGTTGGCGACGGCTTCAAGTTTCTGGCTGACTACAAGAACGAGTTCGATGTGATCATCACCGACAGTTCCGACCCGGAAGGCCCCGCCGAGTCTTTGTTCCAGAAGCCCTACTTTGAGCTGCTGAACGGAGCTCTGCGCGAAGGAGGAGTGATCACTACCCAAGGTTGTTCGTGGCCTTTCATTATTTCTACCCCTCTTTCTTTCTTTCTTTGTTTCTTTCTGCTGTCTCCTCCATGTTTACATTCTTCAATTAATGCATCAGCAAGCTGACTCCGTGTAGCCGAGAACCAATGGCTCCATCTCCAGCTCATCACCGACCTCAAGAAGGCCTGCAAGGAAGTCTTCCCAGTTGCCGAATACGCCTACACCACCATCCCAACCTACCCATCCGGCCAGATCGGATTCATGGTCTGCTGCAAGGATGCGACCCGCAACGTCAAGGAGCCGCTGCGCAGCTGGTCGCGCGAGGAGGAGGAGCGTCTGTGCCGGTACTACAACGCCGATATCCACCGTGCCAGCTTCATTTTGCCCAACTTTGCCCGCAAGGCTCTTCAGTAAGCAGTTTTACTGTTGGGGAAACCGATAATATGAATACATCATACCATTCAACTAGAAAAAGACATGCCATGGCGGGTTTGTTGTCTTTTTTGCAATACAGTTTAAAAAATTTCGAAACCGAAAGTTTACGTTGACGTTATTACGAAGACACGTTTATTTGTATTCTCATTTCTTCTTTTTATATTAAATCGGTTAAGATAAATATACTGGGGGGTAAATTACAAAAAAAGTACATAAACCTATCTATCACTATACTTGTAGCTATGTAGTCTCTTGTTTATATGTTTATCATTGAGGCCGAAGATATCAATCCCACGTGCACCTTACGAGACCTGCTTCTATTTGATATTTAAAGAAGACTCCGCAGCCAGCATAGTTATATTATACTTTTATATCGTCTTGCACATTTTATCTGAAAAGTTCTATGTCGACATGAAAGAACCAGTCAATAAATACGACTTCGTTTTGCTAGCTTCTTAATATCGTTTTTATAAGATTCTCTGGCATAGTGCTAAGTGCTAACAATTGCATGCGCGTCGCTGTCGTCATCTTGGCTACAAGTTGCAACTCAGCCGCACACAAAAGTTTGGACCAGGAAGGTTTGGCGGCTGACATTATTAGAGACATTATTATTTTCGATTGTGGAAATTTATAAATATAGAATAATGGGGGCCATTTAACTATACGATGGAGCCGCGATAAGGTAAACTCGATAAAAAAATGAAGTACGTAAAATAATATTGAATCAATTCAACTCTTCACAATAGTGTACCAAAAACGCATACGTATCCACAAATTTAATTACACAATATTTTAATGACAGTATTTGCTGTATTGACCTTAAAATGGATGGGGTTTTCAATATTCGTGAACCCGATAATTGACTACTAGAGAATTACTTAGATAGCGAAGACTTCTGATTTCGGATTGTAAATTTCACCGTTAGAAAGCCTATGCACAAGAAAAATGTACGAATATAACAAGTCCTTATTTGCCCCCAAAATTGCTGCTAGAATCTGACTGTTGATAAAATGTATGTAGATCCACGGTGCGGGTAACCTGAATGCCACCATAAGGTTTAGATGGCGCATGCTGAGCGCTGTATGCTGGCCTTTCATGTACAAGTGATGGATCGAACTCCTCGGCACCATTTTTAGATCCAGGGATGTCTTTCAGAGGAAGTGGATGAGGGTATGCATTTTGGGATATCCTGCTCCGTTGTGACTGAGAGAACCTGCTCCGTTGTGAAGACATATAATTCTTCGATCTCGAAGTGTACGGGAAAATGCGCGGAAGCATGTGGCTGAGGAAAGGTCGTAGAGCAGGAGCAGATGCGACAATCTAAGAATTGTCAGAATATTTAGTTATCACCGACATCACTTTAAAAGTAATGCAAAACGGAGAGGGAATGTCTAGGCACTTACCAGCCCCAATCCAATCTCTATTGATCCGATGAGAATGTAGGGATAGCCGACCCAGGTAAAGTCATACCGGGGAGCTGCGTATGTCTTGTAGACATAATACGCACGAAGTACGCCAGAGATGCCAACTAAGATTCCCAGCCCAAAAATCGAAGAAACCATGATTTTCTGTTGTCTTGGTAGCTTGATCTGCCAGATCAATGTTATCGGAGCCAGTGTTGTGCAGATATCGGTTACAGAGTTCAAAACGCAGGCAAACTCGAAAAGCTTTTGCGTGTTGAAGCAAGTATAAGAATATGTGGCGAAAATGTCCCAATACGCTGTCAAAGGTCTAAAGTGGATAATTTCAGCCAAAAAAGCCTTTTTGTTTGTTTGTTTAGACAAACTGGGCAATTGGAGGACGGTGAGAGAATAAATTAAAGGAAGGGGGAAATCGACAGCAGGGGAAGCAGTCGACAATAATCTCTTACCGACACTGCACTAACTCAGCGACCAAAAAACTGATGCCGCACGCGGCAAGAAGGATAATACACATATCCAATGCCATCGTTTTACGGCTGAAGAAGTTGATGGCGTCCTTGACCACGAGACGTCTGCAGAACCAGAGCAAGGACAGCTTAGTGGTGATGGTTGACACTGTGAAGGTAACTTCCATGACGAAGACCCATAGAAACCCTCTCTCTATCAGGTGTAAAGGGATGTCCCATATATGTCGATTCCACTGACAGCTCGCCGATATTACGGCCGCTGCAGCCATCATCAACACTCCCGAAACCTGTGCCAAAAGCTTCAGTAAAGACATATTTCATGCGGTCTTATGCGTAAAAATCGGATTATGACAGGAACATACAGCAGCAATAACGATAAACACATCGTCCAAGCCGAATATGGATGTTATCCAGAACCGAGTGTAGAGTCGAATGATGACCGTGACAGACGCAGCAGCAGCAAACACCACACTCGTTACGACAATCGCATCCCCTTTCGTAATTGGATCTATATAGTTCGGGGCTGGCCAAGTTTTTGACGCAGCGAGATATGCCGACATGGGAGCAGATCAGTAGCAACTGCAGTAGATCAAGAGAGCGGTTTTCTCCAGAGAATGAGGGGTAAGGAATATCGATGGTACTATGAAGCTATCTAGAAAGCCGAGGAATCCATTCATACGTTCGCTATTGGGACGGTGAAGGCATACCTAAGGCATCCAGACAATTCTGAAGGTGTTACTCTTACAAAATGGAGTAGGACACAGCCTTGATTTACAACAGCGCAGGTAGTTCATTTTTGAAAATCTCGATGGGGGAGATAAGGTAAAGGGAAATGTGGACTTGTCAGCGAGCCGTTGCAATGCCGAAATGGCCCTGAAACGCTAATGATCATCATGTATGCATCAGCAAGCCTATCAAAGTCTGCCATACATAGCACAGACCGTCAGATAGTTGGACCTTACTTTTTAGGTAAAGTCAGCCGGGAAGGGGCTGAAAACATAATATAGCCAAAATACGAACGCCGCTGATCAGAGTATCGAAGACAATAATTAAATGTTAGGTGCCGACGATTTTAGTCTCGGATATTAATAGCTACAATTACATAACCAACCCAACTAAAAGGAGGCACTGAGATGGCTGAGATGGCCCGGTAGAATCTTACGACCAGGCTGAGAATTGCTCCCACAAGTTGACAGTCATCAATGAACTTTACTAATACTACTACGACAAGTTAGTCACATGTTATGCAAGACGGAACAATTCATATCATCGACAAGTACTAAGTGGATCGCGCCACCACACGTGTTTCACGAGATGTAACGTTGTTTAGATGACATACATGGGAATAAACTCTATATATAAACCTTCAAGTTCTCTATCAGAAGAGTGAGGACAATTTTCGCTGTAAATTAATTACGAACATGTCTTCATTGGCGTTCATTCTCCTCTCCTGTCCATATCGTCATTTAGTCTGGCCATAAATGACCATGTGCAATTTAGTTTCATTTGCGCTTAAATTCTTGTCCTCATCCCAGTGCATGATTCACTTCATTTTTCTTCAGGCCATAGGTTGCTCCTGCCTGGGTTGTGACCCCTCTCTACCTAGATATGGAACCTGGCAATAGAATGGGGTAGCAATAGAATAGGGTATCCATGTCGGATATTTTGCTGGGCTAGAGTTGATGTATGAAACAGGGGCGGGGCTTCAAGTGTTATTTACACGTGAAAATCACTATAGTTTTGTTATCGATAGCGTCGATCACGCGAACCCAACACTTGTAAGGCATAAATGCAGTTTCTTCCTTTGAAGCGTGCGACCCGTTCTCCCAAACTGTGTGTTTATAATCTCCTTTCACTTCATAAACCAAGATTGACTCGCCACTTCCCGTTATGGTTCTTTCGTAGTTTGTTGGTCGAAATAATATAGCGCCTGTAGTCTCGTACTTGATGCCTTCCGTTGCAGAAATTCGTAATGGACGCCCTCCGTTCTGGCAATCTCCCCTTCTTCGGTCATTTTATAATACTGTTCAATCACGTCTGTATAATAGACCAGATCAACGACATGTACGTAAAAGCAACGGAGAAAGGACGACTCGAAGTAAGTCTCTGATGCGGAATTATGAATTCTGGTTCCTTCCGAGGACTGTCATACATAATACAACATCAACAACAATAGACAACAGAAGAAGACGGCCGTTACCTTGCCATTGCCGAGGGAAGATGGGTGATTAGCACGTGACAGAAACTGTCGCAGAGTCGCACTTTAAGTAAGATAAGATGTTAGTCTATGCAAGTGAATCACATTCATGGCAATGTCCCTGCCAATAACTGGAGGCGAGGGAAAATCGGTTCCTAAGATATTCATGGGATTTAAACTCCTGAGATTCTTAGGTTAGACTTGTTTCCCCATAAATGGGTATTCTAATTTGATCGGCACTTTTGCATGAAGCTCTATGAACCTGAGCTTTATATGTTATCTCTTGGTGTAAATCTGCTTGAGTGTATCATCAACAACAAGTTTACCGATATTGATATTAGAGTTAAAATACCTTTTCAAGACGTTCACCCGTCAGGAGAGGCAGATTGAGGACACTAAAAAGGCGAAACATACCGCGATTGGAGGGAAATGCAGAATACTAGGAATCGAGGTGTACGAAAATGAGAATCAAACACCGTGGCTCGGGATGCCCAATGACGATGCCTTGTGTCTGTAACTAACTGTTCTAGGCTGCTCTTCTTTTTTTTCCTTCCCCACGTCGAAAAATAACAGGCTGTTTTTCTTAATCTTGCAGAACCACACCGATAATCGTTCGGCTTGGCCAAGACGCCTTAAGTTGTAATACGTGTAAATTTATATTGACATTTATCACAGTGGCCAAGTACAATGAGCACCGACCGCGTATATATCTTCCCCCAATGACAGAATCAGAATCAGATCCAGATCCTGCAGTTACTGATTGCATTGCAGCTCGAAGTTATAGGTTCAAACGTTAATAGTTGTGCATATCCAGGGTCTTTTGAAAGTGCCCAGCTTATTGGCTCATTGCTCGCCCTTGTTCGTTCAGATTGCATTTACGGCCATGATTAATGCGTCAAATATCATTCATTATTATTGTGATCATGTATGTAAACGCGTCGGACGTCGTCTAATTGGTGGCGATGTTAGTGGTGTTGTTGT
The DNA here is from genome assembly GCA_039119965.1 of Talaromyces sp. DC2. NCBI lineage: Eukaryota > Fungi > Ascomycota > Eurotiomycetes > Eurotiales > Trichocomaceae > Talaromyces > Talaromyces sp. DC2. The sequence goes on along the minus strand of JBCLNQ010000125.1, from coordinate 41,231 downwards.
TGGCCTTGTTTTTGCTGCGGAGAGTGTGCAATTTACAGTGGAAAATAAAAACTTCAATTTAATCAATTTGGATACTTTTTTTTTAATGTCAAAGATAGAGCCTACACACCGTCCGAGAATATCGCGTGCAAAGACGGTTTACAAATTCCAAGAAAAGAAAAAAAAAAATCTTTCTTCGCCAGACATTGACGTCCTAGTTGGAAGCAGGCTGATAAAGTGGTAGATATCTTATCGTGAAACTTGATATTATTTTTCGATATCATTACTACGGAGTAATTTATTTGCTTCGGCCTTATTTGACCGAGCTTATTTGTGAGCTTATTTGATTGCTCAGCTCGGAATAAGGTCAGCCCCGAGGCGAATGATGATATAATACACATTCTTCATTAAAAGGCAGTAACCACAGTAACCTATCACCATATTCTATTCTATTCCATGCTAATTTTCTTAATAAATTAATTTCGATCGATCGCTCTGCTTGTGAAAAATTTCGCTATTACTACTATACTGCATATATTTAAGAAGGGCACCAACCCCGTTCGTTGATGTCGACTGGCACTCTGGAACTATTAACCTCTCGCAACATTTGACACCTGGAGCCTTACATCAGCACTTGAGTACAACAAACTATACAACATGACGGCTGTACTTGTCACTGGCGCGACCGGGAAACAGGGTGGCTCGCTTATCAGAAGTCTCGTCAATAGGCAAGCCCCATTCGAGATCCTCGCCGTCACGCGCAATTCCAAATCCTCCTCTGCTCAGCGACTGACGAAGTTGTCATCAAACGTCAAACTGGTAGAAGGAAACTTGGATGATCCTGCAGGAATCTTTCAGAACGCACAAAAGGTCACAGAAGCCCCTATTTGGGGTGTCTTCAGTGTCCAGGTATGTCTGCCCCCGGCGCGCGCCAGAAAACATAGATCTGAACTATGCTTATTATTGACACAACGCAGGTAGCAATCGGCAACACAGCGTTAGAAGAGACCCAGGGCAAAGCTCTAGTTGACGAGGCCTTGAAACAAAAGGTCAAATTCTTCATCTACAGCTCTGTCGACCGTGGCGGAGAGGCGAGATCACCTCAAAACCCAACCAATATCCCGCATTTTATCCACAAACACAACATCGAGCAGTACTTGATGGAAAAAAGCAAGAACACCGGAATGCAGTGGTTCATTCTTCGCCCGACTGCATTCTTCGACAACCTTGTCCCCGGATTCTTCGGCAAGGTTTTCGCAACTTCCTATAGGGTGGGTCTGAAAGACAAACCATTGCAACTAGTGGCAACCAGCGATATTGGCTTCTTTGCTGCCGAGGGTTTCCTTAATCCGGAGAAATATGCAGGCAGGGGTCTCTCACTAGCCGGCGACGAGTTAACTTACGACCAATTTGCGAAAGCCTTCCAGCGAAAGACAGGACGGTCAATCCCTACAACTTTCGGATTTATTGCTTCTGCCATCATGGCTTCCATGAAAGATTTTGGATATATGTTCAAGTGGTTTTACGATGAAGGCTATAAGGCGGATATTCCAGAGCTGAAAAAGCTGAACCCTGACCTGAAGGATTTTGAGACGTGGTTAGAAAATGAGAGCGAGTTCGTACGGCGTTGACGTTGTTGATTCATATTGTGTTCGTGTTTTACTATTAAGCCTTTCTTAGCCAATTTGCTGGAAGTCTTGGATGTACATTGTTTAATTATATCTCTTGACAATGTGGAATAAAAAGTTCGTCTAACTGTTAAACATATATAAAGCTCCAACATGTAGGTAAGCTAATATTTTTGGAGTTTTAAATTACCCCCTTAATAGATATGAATGTATACAGTAAAATTACGCATAATACATATAGTGAACTACGTTATATTAATCATCTCACAATACATTGAAGTATGTTCATCCATATCATCATTTTAGTCTACCTAAACGCAAAAAAATCTTCACACAATTTAAATAAGCTGCTGGAAAGCGCGGTTAATGGGAGAACGAGGGGTAGTGCCCTTGTAGAAGTCAATAGTAGCGAGAGCACGCTTGCTGACTCCTTCAGGGGTGAACTCGAATTTCTATAGCCAAAATTAGTATATTCATCATTATTGTTATAGGAGAACGAAAACTTACAGCGTACACCTCCTTGTATGGTCCAGAAGCACCGAATCGGTTAAGACCGAATTGCTCGTGCGAGTAGCGCTCCCAGCCCATGGTGGTAAGAGCCTCGAAGGAAAGCACGGGGATGCCGTCAGGGAGGACAGACAAGCGGTATTCCTTGGGCTGAGCGTCAAACACCTCGAAGCAAGGAATAGACACAACGCGAGCAGCGACATTGTGCTTGTCCTTGAGGTATTGGGCAGCGTCAATGGCAATGCTGACTTCGGAACCAGTGGAAACGATGATAATGGCAGGGTTAGGGGCATCAGAAACAACGTAACCACCCTTGAGAGCAGCCTCGATGGACGAGTTCTGGAGCTGGGGAAGGTTCTGACGGGTGAGGGCGAGGATGCTGGAGGTGTGGACGGCGGTGAGAGCCGAGTAGTAGGCAGCACTAGTCTCGTTACCGTCGGCAGGACGCCAAACCATAATGTTGGGGAGAGCACGGAAGTGTGCCAGGGTCTCAATAGGCTGGTGAGTAGGACCATCCTCACCGAGACCAATGGAGTCGTGAGTGGCAACCCAGATAGTGCGAACCTGGGATAGGGCGGACAGACGGACGGCACCGGCAGCGTACGAGACGAAGTTCAGGAAGGTACCGGCAGCAGGGATGACGGTACCATAGGCAGCGAGACCGTTCATGATGGCACCCATACCGTGCTCACGCACACCGTAGCGAAGGTAACGGCCGGACCATTCACCGATGCCGTACTCGGGAGGCTGGAAGTCAACAGCGTTCTTCCAGCGAGTGTTGTTAGAGCCGGTCAAATCAGCAGATCCGGACAGCAGTTCGGGAACAACGCTGTGGATCTTCTCCAGAACTGCCTCAGACAATTTACGAGAGGCAATAGCAGGGTCAGTTGGCTTGTAAGTAGGGAGGCTCTTCTCCCAGCCTTCGGGAAGCTTGCCGGCCAAACGTCGGGTCAAGTCAGCGTGCTCGGCGGAGTACTCAGATGCATACTTCTGGAGGAGGTTGTTCCACTCCTGCTCCTTGGCGGCACCTTCAGCAGCCTTCTTGTTGTACAAGTCATAGACTTGCTGGGGAACAACGAAGCTCTGGGCGGGGTCGAAGCCAAAGGCCTTCTTCACATTCTCGGCATCGTCGGCCTTGAGGGGATTACCGTGAACGCCGCCGGTACCCTGGAGCTTGGAACCGAAACCAATAGTGGTGGTCACTTTGATAACGGAGGGCTTGTCCTTGACCTGTTGAGCCTGACGGATAGCATCTTCAATACCCTGGAGGTCGTGGTCACCGTCCTTGACCTCGAGAGTGTGCCAGCCGTAGGCCTCGAAACGCTTCATGACATCCTCGGTGAAAGAGACCTTGGTGTCACCATCTAGGTATTATTAATTTCAAAGCCTCACTAAATGTTTCAGAGGATCACCAACCGATGGAAATGTGGTTGTCATCGTAGAGGCAGATGAGGTTGCCGAGCTTCAAGTGACCAGCAGCGCTGCAAGCTTCGCTGGCGACTCCTTCCTGGGCGCAACCATCACCAAAGATGCAGTATGTGTAGTTGTTGAGCAGGTCGTATCCTGGCTTGTTGAAAACGGCGCCGGAGTGAGCCTGGGCAATGGCAAGACCAACGGCGTTGGCGATACCCTGACCCAGAGGACCGGTGGTGACTTCGACACCGGGGGTGTCGTGAGCTTCGGGGTGACCAGGGGTGATGCTACCAACTTGCTGATGAAAATTAGCTTCTTGTATTTTGTCTTTCTCGCATTCATCAGCGACGGGTACCTACACGGAAGGCCTTGAGGTCGTCAAGGGAGACAGCATATCCGTAGAGGTGGAGCAGAGCGTATTGCAGCATGCATCCGTGACCGTTTCTACGATTGTTAGACTGATAACATGCATTTCGTAGGAATAGGCAACATACGAAAGGACGAATCGATCCCTGTTAGCCCACTTGGGGTTCTTAGGGTTGAAGTTCATGAATTTGTTGAACAGCACGTGGGCGGCGGGGGCCAAGCCCATAGGAGCACCGGGGTGACCTTTGATTCCGTTCAGCGCGTGCACATGGACATATATGACCAGGGGGGATGGAAATTACCGGAGTTGGCCTTGGAGGTGGCATCGATCTACCGGGGACAACCGTCAGCACCAGAGAGCAAATCATCAATTGGTGAACTGTTTCACAGCAACAGTAGTTACAACAATAACGTGGCCGGTCCATGGGGTATTGCGTTATCGACAGAAAACTGCAGAGCGGACATTGCTCCGAACTTTCACGAGCCACAGACAACCGCACGGCTCGAGCCGGAAGAGCTGGAACAGCAGAATGAATGTAAACATAGACTGTTGAAAAAACATACCGCGAGGACACGGATCGTGTTGATGGCCAACTGGTCAACGTCGGAGTAGCCCATGATTGCGATTCTGTTTCAATCCCAATTTTGTTAGCGCAGGTTGTTGTAGGGGTCAACGAGGGGCGGAAACAAAAGTGTTGGGCGATAGCTAGATAGGTAGAGAAGCTAAAAGGAGGGGCAAACACGGAGATAGTATATGACATACAATGGTAGACGACACTCTATTCAACCAGGACGAGCGAATTGATCTTGCCCCAAACGAAGAGCAAAAAGATATGAAGACTGGGATAGCAAGGGAGGAAGAAGCAACGAGAGCAGTTCAGGAAGGCGGAGGAAGCAGAACCTTTTTCTACGGAGCGCTCTTTTCCTGCCCGTGACGAGGAGGGGGAGCAGGAAGGCGCGTGGCGGGGCAGTGGGGCCCGCTGTGAATGCTGTCGGGCAAAGGCCATCGGGCAGTAGCCGCCTCGTCCACTTGTTCTTTTCCCATATATAAATGTTTATCCTCATTATATTTATGTTTCATTTTGTTGTGCGTCTAATTGCTATATATCTATTTACATACACCTGGTGTATTGGGCAATTGATATGTCATCCCCAGAACAGTTCCGGCCAGCCCCTACGTCATGATTAACTTGCCTTGTACCTTCATCTATATACTAACTTTTGCCAGTTCTTTATTTTTTCCGTATCAATTGTTTTGAGAAAACAAAAATAAAGGTCACAAGGACAACAATACTACTAATCCTTACCTAACGCTTACCTATCACGGAGGCGGAACGGAAAAAATCGTCTATCCATTCATCCCACGCCCAAGATCTAGATCCAACCTGCTTACATCATGTCCGCGGAGCTTAGTTATAAAAACGATAACAATAGCAATACTAATAAGTAATAAATAGAAATTTGGGGGGTTGCTCAGTGCTGAGTTACTCAAATGCTATTAGCCTAATTATTGAGATTATAGCCGAGACACGGATCATCACGAGAGTTCCAGAAAGAAAAAAAAAAAGAATGGCGGAATTCCATGTCGGTAACCGGTGAGCAAGCCGGAGACCAGATGTCCGTTGTTGTCCCCAGCGGAAATCAGTAGCCGATTATATTTTTTTGGCTCAACGGATAATCTTAGTTCATACCTGGTTGGGTTATCCGTCGACCAGACAAACTTTGGGGCTTTTTTTTGGCTTCTCTATTTCGTCTTTCCGAAAGAAAAAAGAAAAAGAAAAAAGTTACTGTAAAAGTAATAGACAGATTCGTGTGCTGGGCCGAGGATCCGCCGATCCCGGCAGCCCGGATTGCCCGAATAGGTCCGTCCCGACAGGTCAGGTGACCTGACTGGTAGAATTAGGCATACTGGAACTACAAACAAAAGCATTGGACAGCAGTAGACAGAAAAATTCCTGTTAAGACTCCAGCTATGTACAACTAAACAAATATCAATATAAATACACATGGCGCAATCATCCCAAACAAATCATGCCAGATCATACCCAGTGCAAGTCATATCCAAACGCAAGGCAATATAAATAGGTTTAAAAAAAAAGAAAACGAAAGTGGTAGTTATCATTAAAATGGTCCATATTCCCAGTCATATGCCCAAATCCATCCTCTGCGAAGAAACCCAAAACAAAAAGAACTTGAGAACAATTAGGCCGTGGCTAGCTGCTGCTCCCACCCATCCAAAAAGCCAAGATCGATAAAATCATCGTCAATGGAAGGGATCACGATCCCCTTGAATGAGTTACCCATGTTGATGCCACCGGTTTGTTGCATGCCGATACCCTCGGTTGCAAGCAGGTCCTCTGTGCTTCCAAGACCATCTTCCGAGCGGCTGTGCAAGCTCTGATTAGATCCGTCATAAGGATGCGACAGCTCGCCACTTCCGGGAGACCAGGTGTTTGGAGACAATTCTTGAGACGCAGGCCGAACTGATTCTGTCGTCGCGTACGAGGTAGCGTAGCTAGGATATCCGGAAAGCACCGCGTCAAAATAACTTGGCCCATTTGCACACTCACGTCCTCCATAAATACCGTTGAATATGTTCGCGTGTCCACGGTCAAGGTCACCAAGGATCAATTCCCAATCTGCCGCGGACAAAGGCATATTGGACGGATCAGCGCTTGCCATACCCGCCCCACCATCAACATCCACGGGGTAAAAGTCCATATTGACGTCGGCCGATAGGTCCAACGTTCGACGTTTGCCAATAGGTTGTTGGAAATTTGGTTGATAAGATACATTATGCATTTGGTGATGGCCGTTCTCGGCTCGTCGCGATTCTGGTAATGTTCCACTACCAGCGATTGTGTTTCGTCTCGAGACACCTTGCCCTTTCACGTCTTCTGTATGAGAAGGTGTAAAAAGACGGGATTGCAGAGACTGAAGTGCTTTCTTGGGTGACAGGGATTGGGCTTTTGAGGATGGCGATGGCTGCCGATCGACATTAGACCCTGTAATTATGCTTGTGAGGTTTCGGAACTCAGCCGCAGCCGCCTTCGACTCCGGCTCCAATTGCTTCCTAGTCGATACTAGAGTCTTCTGGGTCTCCTTTGAAAGCTTGCTATCCCGCTTCAAACCAAGACTCTGCCAGAGAAGTCCTAGGCCGGCCGAATAGACAACTTCAAGGCGGTTGACAGCGAGAGAGAGACATAGGCATCTTTCGTCTAGCAGCTCGAGGATCTGGACAATGTGCTTGCTGGAGTCGGAAATTGCCAGGATAGATGCACTAGCAAGTCTAGGGTTGCCAAAACAGGCTGCTGGGCGATGAATCAATGCCCGAATATAATAATAGACCAAAGACTAAAGACCAGTTAGAATGCATACTTTGATAAGAGAAAATATACTAACAATTAGTGGTGATCGGCTGCCTGTGACATTGGTGCTAGGCTTATCTTGTGAGAAAATAAGCTTCAGATGAGATGGAAGGTTTTTATGCCATGCATCCAATTCCTCGGACAGGTCGCGTAGTTTTGAAATGGATATTTCGTAGGCAGCTGTCGATGGGTACAAAACCCCAAGGACTTTACCCAGAATCTTGGAAGCTTCCAACAAAGCCAGTGCGGTTGAAAGGCGAGTAGATTCACCAGGCACAGCTGGAACGAATCCGGTCTCGGTCACATTCTCGTCATCCACATCTGCTGGCAGTTCGATATCAAGATCAGTTTCGCGAAGCATAACAGGCAATCCAGTGGCAGCAGCCGTAAAACTAACATGACTTTGTTAGCACATGTCTTAATACTGGTTTTACTCATCCTACCGATCCAAAATAAATTGGCACCAAAAAACCTTCTTCCGAGTCTCAGTGGCCAATGGATCTAGGGCAAGTCGGGTCTGGCTCTGGTAGAGGCCCAGAACCTGCGCCATGCTAATTGCAAGACCGCGGTAGCGTGATAAAGACTGATGGTCTCCTTTGACTAAACTGTACATTTGAGCCAAAACGAGGCACTGCATAGCCGAGACTGATGTGTCTCCTGAAAATGCTTCTACGATCGGATACCACGTTTTCTCAAAGATAGCAGGGTTCTGGTTGGTTCTCGACTGGAATCGGCTATTAGCGATTAACACTAGAGACGCAAAAAAGGTCGCAAACCTTTGAAGATAACGCAGCAATGCCAAAAATCAGATTGAGCTGAGCCACGAGATGGGGCTCGCTCTGCAGGGATTTCGCTTTGGTTACGTATGTGTCGTAAGCCTTGAGGATAGCGGGTCGATGTACAACGGGGTAAAGAGGCGCCCATTCTTGAAAATATATGCTGATCAATTGATCCGAGACCATTCTAGGTGGCAACGTGGGCGTTTGATTTGGCGACTGAAAAGTTTTGGGCGCAACCGAAGTAAGCGATTTAGTCGGTATGGACGATGAAGGAGTGCCTCGTTCAATAACTTTTGTTGTCAGAGCATTCGAGAAAGCCCGAACGCTCGAGGGTCCAGTGAAAGGTGTTGGCTTTGTCGATGGGGAAGAGCAGGCCTGTACAGAAATTGTACCTTCCGCCTCGGACGAAGTTGACTTTGATGATTCTGGCGTTATTGGGCCAGGTACGGCCGTCGACGGAGAAGCATGGGCGGCCGGGGAGCGCGACTTCTGGGAGGGCGAAGCGAACGAATGGATACGCGAAAGCAGTTCAATTTTTTCATCTTTTTCGTCCAAAAGTCCCTTGAGTTCGCGCACTTCGGACTCTAATGATCGGACTCGCTCCTCCAACGACTCGGTGTACCCTCGAGGAAACGCTCGTCGGCTCAATTTGTCGCTCGTCTTGCACTCGAATCCGACAGCGGAGCACTGGCTGCAGCACGGGCGGATGCCGTCGCATCTGATTTTTTTGCTTCGGCATCGATCGCAGGCCTGGGCAATGCGGCTCTGGGGGTTGTTGCCCACCTTGATCACTTTCATAGGCAGGATACCCGGCATGGTGGCGACAAGGTTCGTTATGCCAGAATTAAGCAAGTACGCTGTTTTCAAGGCCGACAGGCCGAATACCACGGTTGAGTTGAACGATCGGGCGAGGAAAAAAAATTGGCACGGGCGGTCAACGCGATAGTGGTGGTGTTTCGAGAGAAGTCGTATAGGAGGATGAAAGACGACGCTATCCGATCAGAGCCCAGAAAATGGAGACCAGAACACCCCAGACCAGGTCAGGAGCGTGACTGACCACTTTCTGTGGAGGAAGGAGGGGGACCATTGTTGTTCCGGCCGCGACGGCCAACCGACGGCGGGCGCGGGGTGCCCCAGGCTCGCTAGCCGAGTTTGGTTAGCGCAACTCGCAGCGCTCCACCGCGGACCAAGGGAAGCCCACGCGGACCAGGCGCCAATTCCCCGTCGCGGATTGGCTGCTGCAAGCCCGAAATGCAATTACCACGGGATAAATTACACACGCAGCGGAAAACGTCCACCGCGGAAGCCTTCCGTATGCAGCTTACCGTTATTTACAGTAAAGAAAGACGGCGCCGATCGCCGCTCCCTTTTTCTACTTTACTCTAATTGCTCTGTATACGAAGCAGTGATAATACGGAGTGCTGCACCAAGATCCCAAAAGTCTTTGATGTTCCCTCCCGCCGATCTCCTCCGTCGTTGCGCTCTTGCTGGCCCTGCTGGGCTGCTTACGGCCATTCCGAGAACTTCCGCAGGATCATCAATATGAACCATTGCGGCGCGGAAACCCCTTAATATTCGACCAGCAACAGGGGATGCAGTCCTTATGCATGAAAGCGATGCGCCGCACGCTATTATTTCTGCCAAGTCATGCGCCGGTACTCCGTAGTGCTTCATTTAATATTTCAGCTGGTCACATCGCACCCTGTTCTCGAAAACAGCGAGGAGTCTGGCTGAGTCATAAATCTAAAATCTTGTTCTTGTGAATAGACCCCTCCTATGAGAACGAAATGGCAGCCAGGAAACAATAAGAAAGAACTCATCATGAGCAAAGCCTTCGCTTTCAACCATTCTTCCCCAAATTTCGCCGCCCCTGCAACGCACGTTCCCACGGTTCTCATGAAGCCTGTTTGCATCCTCGGATTTCATATGTAGGAGATATTCGGATACGTCCGGGTGCTATTTCTTTTTTAAAGTTGGAGCCCCAAGTTGTATGATTGGGTATGAATTCAGAGAACTTAAAGCAAAAAAAAAAAAAGGCAGACCAAGAAACTTCGAAGCGAGCAAATCCCTAGTTTAACTTTAGCGCGGCGTCATTGATCTGGGGTCGTCCCAAGTTGGCATATGTGCGGAGAAACGGGTCATTTCCCGGTAGGGACAGGATCAAGCTGTAAAGACAGTTTTAGGCCTCGGGTGTCACGCCCATTGGCTTAATAAAGATATGGACACGACAAGATTTTCTCGGGCTGTTTTTATTTATCGTCTTCACTACATTTGTTGGTCTAGGTAGAGCTGGAGGGGATCTTGCCCGTTTACTATACACGTGTCTGTGGAGATTGTGAATACTACGAAAGAGACCAATCTTTTATCGTAGATTCTAGTGTCGTATCGTCATTATCGCTGAGATTCAAACATTCATCAATCAAGAAAAGTCTTCAGGCTCGTCGCTTTGTTGCAGGAGATACTGCGCAACCGTTTCTGACGCCATCAAATTATTGATCTAATTCGGGACTGGTTAGAAAGAAAGAAGAAAAAAAAAAAAAAAAAAAAAAAAAAAACCTAACACAAGCATAAAGCTAGGGTAGAAAAATGCTTACTGTTTTGGAAAAAGTTTCCAGCCCGTTTCTCAAAAGCGCAATCTCCAATGCCCTCAACTGCCGTATCATTGCATACACGTGGCTCCGCACGCCCGTCTGTGTCCCGTCAAGATCGTGCTCGACCTCTTCAAAGGCCGCTTCCATTTCACCCGTCAGCATGCTTAGTTGAGATTGTAAACGTTGCTGCACCAGTACAACGGCCCGCAGCTGAAATATATCCCAGCGGCCATCCGTCGACAGAACGTTCTGCAGCGGTTTTAGTTCCTTAGATATTCCCGGGACGATATGTCCGATCTCTTCGCCCTTCCACAACGCTCGTATCCCTGGCGGCCCATCTTGGGTTCGGATCAAGTCAAATGCGAGACCATCTTCTTCATTTATGCAAGCCCAGTATACAAAATCGCTTTCCCATTTTACCTGGTCGTCGTCTTCCACCCATAGGCGCAACCCTGGTGCGGTATTTTCCGAACATATACGCTTCTTGGCTATCTTCAAGGGATCTTCGTCGGGGATGTCAAATGACAGAAATACTTGGCGTGCATTATTGGCTGACTGCTCGAGGAAACCATATGAAAATATCATTTCCGATGCGCCTTTCTCGTCACCATAACTACGCGTTACTCGTTAGACACCAAACAAACACTCTCGCCAAAGGATCAACATACGTAATAGTGACTTCGTCACCTTCATGGAGCTTCTTGTCCCACCGTAGTTGTAACACGGCATTTCCATCTGTGTCTGTTTCGTACAATGCAACCGTGTCTTCCCCTGAGGCATGATTGGCCATGTCTACACAAGGCACCATCGCGTGGCCAGTACCCGGCAAATCCAACGCTCGAGAGCGGTACATTGCATCCACTATTTTCCAATCCTCGAAGCCCAACTTCCCGGTTTCGACATCCCACCATTCTCGGTTACACCAGGGGATGGATTCGGTCGCGGTGCGTAGCCGTTCGAATTCAGACTCAAGGGACGCGTTTTTGTGCTCCACGGCATCTCTGAGTGACGTTCCATACAGCAATGCCGCCTCGTCTTCCGTCCATAGCGTGGGCAGAGGGATTTCTCGCGGAATGAATTTGATGTATTCCGCCCATGGATTAGCTACCCCAATTCTTTCTCTGGTATCACTCTGATATGTAATTTGGCAGAGCAGGAACACAAGGATCGCCCCTCTAGCTGTCTATCTAACATCAGCATTATCCTTTCCCTAAGTCAAGGATAAAGATCTCATACTCGTCCGAATTCGCCAAGTGCCTCCAAGACCTCCCTGAGGTACCGGTCCGATTTGGCATGACCATGCACAGTTTCCAGAGACAAGACCATATCGGGAGGAACTGTCATTAGAATCCGAGCCTGTGCCACGGAATTTTCCTTGTCTTCCGTTGCAGCAATGCCCGTTCCATTTTCCAGCTTGGCGAATTTGACGCCGTGCAGTTTAATGCCGCTTAAACTGGTCCATGCTGGCAGCGCGTCTTCTACTGAGAGAGAGGAGCGAGTGAGCATCTCGTGGTCAATATTTCAGTCTTTTTACGCGTTTTATAAGTGTTATTAGACCAGATTATACCCGTAAGTCCATGAAGAGTGATTGGTGAAGAGTGATGGTCAAGGACAAAATCGATATCACCGTCGATCCGGTTTAGTGTGTTTTCCCGATAAGTACTAGTCTGTGCACGGTCCACGTTTCTCGATATACCTAGATTAATTCTATAGTTTTAATATGGGGAAAAACTATTTATTAAGATTAAACAATTTGGTTCCTATCCTCAACAAGATATTACGAGTACCATTTCAACCAGTTTAGCAATACACACTTAGGCAGCATGTCTGAACTCGAACTTATTGTTCTTCTCCGGATGGTAAGATGAAAAGTAATCATCATATAACAATTCTTCGAGTGGCTTGGGGTCCGTAGTCAGGTTGGTAAAATGGCGAAATACCCTACCAAGAGTGACGTATAATTCGCAGTATGCCAGTCTAGAACGAGACAGGTACAGCAGTCAGCGACAATCGAACGTGATTGAGTTAAAGAAACCAGAGATAAAGGGGGCTGATAGGTGAAGCATTGTATAGAAATTTTGTGACTTACGGCATGCCGACACACTGTCTTGATCCCTTGCCAAAAGGGACAAGATAGTGATCGAGGTTCTTCTCTGTGGTAGAAGATCCAATCCATCGTGAAGGATTGAATTTCATGGGTTCGGGGAACAGCTCTTCATTATGATGCATTGACCAAGAGCTCATGCTGACAATTGTCTATGTAAAAGTTAATATGGTATCAACTCCGCATGTTAACTGAGACATACTCCGGCAGGGACATGATACCCATGAAATTCGGCTCCAGGCTCGGGGACAACTCTTGGAAGACGTCCAGGTACCCCACAAGATAATCTGGGAGTATTGTTAGAGAGGAATAATGAAGTTATTCTTAGATTTTGGGGGAACTAACCGAAGTGCCTCCTTAACAACGGCAGTCTGTCTTGCATTAACCCACGTAGTTGCAGTGTACTCTAAGAGACTTACAAGATATGGTAGATTTTGAAGGGTGATGAAGTCTAGACGAGCATCCGGGTCCGGAAATGCTTTTTCTAGCTCCGTTGTTAACGTGCGATAAATTTCCTGGTTCAGAACCACATTATAAGCGGCTATAGTCAATGCATTGCCGGTAGTATCGGCAGCGGCGGCAACAATTATATATGCTTCATCTTTGAGCTCCTCCACTGTGGGTACAACGTAGTCGTCAGCAGCATCTGGACTGAGTAAATGATGAAATATTGTCGTTCGTGATTTCGGGTCATATTCGCCAGACTCAATCTCCTTCTTGACACTAAGAATGTGATCACGGCAGCTCTAAAGAAGCGTTAGCAACAGAGACACATTGGTATACATTCAGATTGAACAATAAAATATATTCATACATTTTGCAGCATCATCATTTTTTTCAATGGCCCGCCGATGATTTCCACGAGCCAGAAGGGGAGACCAAACGCAATGGGCTGCAAAGCTGGAAATTGCTGGAAAAACCAGAAACCGGGGCCAAAGTCACGGATCATATTGAAAAAGCCGACACCAAAGTCCGCCTCGTCCAAGAATTGATAGGATTTACTGAAGGCATAGTCAGTAATAACGTCGACGGATATCGCTCGGAAACCGTGGTGTAGGTCGATATGTCCCTCCTCGCTCAGAGCAGACCGGATTCGCGATTCCAACTTGGTCACATTCGATTGTACCACTTCTTCCAATTCCAGAACTCTTTTGCGAGAGAAAAGTGGATTTAGTGCGGCTCGCTTCACACGGTGTACTTCATTGCTCGCCGTGGTAAAAGTCGCCTTGTCGGTTCCAAAGGCATGATAAAAAGCAGGACTTTTCGAATATTTAGAACCAATGTAGTATATATTGTCATAATTTTCGGGGTCGTAAAGGTGGACTTCATCAGGAGTGATGCGTATAATCGGTCCTACAAGGGGAAAAATAGAATCCGTAAGATAAAGGATCCACTGTCTCTGTGTAACTCGAGCCACGAAATGAGATAGGAAACACTTAGCCATTCCTCTCTTACCGTATCTTTTATGTAGCTCTTCTATTTTCAAGTAAAATCTGCCACCGCAGCAAAAATTGTAGTAAAAAGAATACAGATAAGTGGATTTGGCAAAAAAAGGTCCTGGAACATTGGCCAATGGGTGAAAATAAAGGCGATGGATACTGGTTCCTACATAATGGATTATGCAGGTGGCAAAAATAGCGGTAGTAACTAGGGCTAGGGGTGTTGGAAGCAGGTTGCTGATAAAATCGCCAGTCGAAGTACTGGTCATATTGATTCGTCAATATGCTTGATCCCTGCTGCCATTCGGTTATTATTTAAGCTAACTTGGCTTATCGCTCCAGACATACTGTATTACACGCCGATAACGGGATTAATGTTCTGGTGGCAGAAAAACACAATATCTGACATGAGGCTGTAACCAGTCAAAAGGTTGTTGGTTTTCAAAATTTTTGTCTTGACCACGATGTTCTCTATATTGAGATCTACTACCCCTCATTATCACGTGTCGATTTTCAATTGGTCAGTATATATATCTCGTATTCGCTCAGTGGGCAATATTCCATACAATCATTTAATGTCGATGATGTCACCGGAAATCGCAATGCTATTTCATCAAACCAATTATCACCCCACTACAACAGTAAATTAACAACTTTTTGATCCATACACTATCTGAGAGATAAAAATACTACTCAATTGAACATATTTTCAAAGGAAATTAAGAAAGGGGAATCCTGTTCCAATCGTGTCCCTAAACGCCAAACACTAAAAGAAATCGTTATGGGCCAAAAGACACGGTGTTGAATTATTGATAATAGCCTTGACGCTCCTCAGATGCGGGTTTTTGGCCATAGACACAGACTCTAGAATAATTGCATCTTATTAGTAAAAGAATAAAATATAGGGAATCATAGACCAACACGTCAAAATACGCGTGTGTCTCCGGATCGCGTAGGCCCTTCCTCATCTGTGCTAGGAAAACTTGTACTTCTTCGTAAGACCACTGTTTGAATTTTGCGAAGTACCCGGCAATATCAGTATAAAGAAAAATAAAAAAATAAAATAGAAACTAAATGGGCTTGATTGCAATTTCGACTTACGCCCATCACTCTGGTCAGCAGGGCCATTGCCCATCCTTCAATTCCTTCCTCGCAGTGCAGAAGGTTCCATTTGCCCAGCCTTCTCATATGTTTGTCAGGGCTCCAGCCACCGACAGGAAGCTCATATTTTGTTTCCACTACATTGGTAAATCCCGCCTCTTGGAGATATCCTTTGGCGAGGTCTGCGATACGGAATGTCTTGCCGAATCGTTCGCCGGCTTCGATGAAGGTTTTCGACCATACAGCAAGAACATGGTCGTCTGTTATTGTCCCACGGTGTGATTTAAACTGAATAGACATCTCCAGCTGATCAAACCACCCACCTGGTTGGAGATGCTTGAGAACAGTTCGGTAAAAGGCTGGCCAATCTGCAACAGCTCCATAGAGGGATCGCACGTGGATCAGATCAAAGAAATTTTCGGGATATGTCCATTCACCACAAGCATCGTCAATCTCAAAACGTAAATTTGGCGGTATCAAAGCTGGTTGGATCGGAGAGAGATCGGTCCCAATTACTTCGGCCGAAGGATACTCATCGGCAAAGTCACTATTCCGCAGCCAGTATTAGGCTCGGTTATAATATGATAGAGAGAACGAGGGGAATATAGTTGACGTACATGGCCCAGATGCCCGTCCCGGTCCCAACGTCCAGTACTTTCTATAGCGTCGATCATTTCATTAGAACGTGTTCAATGTTATGTCAGTCGTGAGAGTTTGCTTCACTTGTATATGCGAGTCAATTGGAGCCAGCACGAGTTTGTTTTCTAGCAATAATGTAAACATATGATGCCTATCGCAGCCCCGTTAGATAAGCTTCAAAGTACAATTTCCTTCAGAACATACGCAAGGTCAAGCTGTTCGTTTTGCTTTTCATCATTGGGTCCCCTAATACATTTCAGACCTGACTTTGGTATCGATATTCCACTATCTCTTGGTAAGATCAACGAACCAGTATTCCCCTTCTCGATAAGCATGGTAGCGTCTCCCATTTTCAAATCGATATGAGAAAATCTCGCTTTTTAGAGACGTGGTATCACTGGCACTGTGCAAGTAAAAATGGTGGGTTAATAAAACAGAAATGAATCATTTATATCGAATCGCAACAGAACTCACAAGTCTTCTTCATAATCTGAAGCAGCTTCACCAAAGTCACCCTGTATAGGTTAAATTATGAAAACCAACAAGAAAGCTTGGTGTATTTTACATGCAAAGCCACAGGCTGCGCAGGCTGCTCAGGAATGCTAGGTGGAACTGGATTCGCTGGAACCGGATTCGCAGCCTGGTTACTTGGTCCTGCTGGAGGAGATGGAGGCGGATCGGTCTGCACTCCTATATCTCGCGTCACCATTGTAAGTTCATGGATTGTAAAACTAAAGAAAACAAGATAGAATCATAGTGATCACGGAGCACTATGATGGAAGAAGCTTTGGCGGGATCGAGATCGAACTGAGGAAGGATGGAAAGCTGTCGCAAACTAATGCGCACTTTGTGATCTATCACATTATTCGGTACATGCGCGGTAGCCACCGAACGTCATATGATGCATAAACCAGCATTAGCCTATCTACCCCCAATGAGTTTCCCTGTCAACCGCGTGTTTTAAAATACTTATCTCTCGGCTGAAGGATTTTATTGCTGTATGCACAATCCCTGCAGTTGCTCACCGTGATGGCAAAAGAGGGGTAAGTTCGTTCTGGATATGCAGAACCATGGATCGAGGTCTATGCTCTTTCGTGTATGACTAGTCGCACGAGTGGTGTGATGTATCCAAACTGGCCAGCCAACAGATTTTTCAAGAATTACCACATTAATCCAGTTTTTTCAAGTGTTTTTAGTCTGTAACGTTGACAATTTGTTTTGCTACTCCGTATATTGCACCCATAATTTATACATGCACGTGTGGTCTCCACAGTGTTTAGAGCTCTCCCCGCAATCTATGTTGAATGTCCATGCGTAAATAATCTCTCCAAGTGTATGCAGGACACTGAAGAATTGCGGGGCGACCTAGCAATCAATTTTCAAACACTGTGGAGACCTATGTAAAAAGAATGTTCCAAGAGGTTACAGTTGATATACTGCATATGTATAAATGTGAAGCATTATTCTCGTCCACCTGGCGTGACAGGGCCGTCCCTTTTAATGTCTTTTTCCATCTACTGATTCCATATCGCCACTACTGTCACTAGCCCTCGTATACTTGGTAAGACACCATCCGACAAGATTTGTATCCTGTTTTTTTTTTTTTTCTTTCTTCCTTTTCCTCTCTGGTTCTTCACACTCGCATACTGACAATCCCATCGTGGATATGTACCCGTGCGCCACTATCTTATCCAGTAGAGTCCCAAGTCACCCGTTTTTTGTTTAGAACTTTTGTATGTACCAACAACAGCCCGTAGAATTATAATCTCAGTCGTCAACGCAGGTTTTGAAAGCGGCCCTTGGAGGCACTACGACGCAAACTTGGAGACGGGACACCATGGATTCTAGAGGTCACCAACTCTCCATTTCCCTTATAACGCACAAAAGCCGATATTTCGATTCATCCTCAACACGAATTTCCTGTAGAGATTGAATTTTTCTAAGACGGGTATCAGAGACCTGCCCTTTCCATGTCCCCCGAAGTGCAGTCATTCCCTTGACACGGTTACTTTTTGTAATAACTGAAGATTTAATTCATAGAAATCTGCTTGGGTCTAAATTCCACATAGCCGAGCTGCGATGGATCTGCACTATAGGCTGTCGACAGCGGCAACCTAGCATTAGTGTTGTACTGTAATCGTAGCAGCTTCAAGTTTGGAACAATGTCTATTTTTTGTTGAAGAGTAATACCAAATGTATCGCGGATGTCGATGCCGCACGACGGAATCGACGCCACGACGATGGAATTTCATATTGCGGTATTTCCTATGGTTGAAACAGAGTTGTAAGAAGTGTCCAGCACCAACATTGGAGATGCGTGGGTGGCGGAGGCATAGCCACAAGGACAATAGCAGCACCCTCGAAATTTGGGATAGAAAATTAAAAAACGGCCAGGTGTTTCGGTTATAATACCCGTTCCAAGTGAAAAATGAGAGAGCCATGATTCCCACGCATTCTGCATCCCCTTTTCCATGTATTTTCTTGTAAGCTTCATCAGGTATTTTTCTGCTTGGCTTCGATATTGAGCAAAAATTGAAGTAATATCTGGGTCATATTACACAAAAGTCACGTAGAGGCCATTATCAATTGTGTAGCTTGGGTATTGGCGAAACATGGAAACTGGCGGTGTTCGTTTGTTGGTGGGATGTATTGTTTTGAAGCGTGTTAATTTCTTGCTCCATGGTAAAAGTATCCTCGCGGCTGTCAGGATATATATCGTATATTCTCTCATCAAGACAGCGG
Organism: Talaromyces sp. DC2; assembly: GCA_039119965.1. Lineage (NCBI taxonomy): Eukaryota > Fungi > Ascomycota > Eurotiomycetes > Eurotiales > Trichocomaceae > Talaromyces > Talaromyces sp. DC2. The sequence continues at coordinate 22,575 of JBCLNQ010000125.1, read as the reverse complement.
GTGATGACGCTAATAGATATCAACACGAGCTTGTGAGTATACGTGTAACGGATGTTTCGCGCGACATGGATCCTCGACGTTGTCAAGATTACATTCCTCAAGAGGTATCAAACTGTCAACTGGTATGAAATAGCACGGCGTCCTGTCTCATTCGAGTGACCTTTGCTATATAGGTAGCGAAGATAGATCGCAATTGTGCCCTTGAGGTCTCTCGGGGAAATCAGCATCCTACTTCGGTAGGATGACTCTAAATAAAAATTCCGTTTTGCTAGAGATGCACAGAGACAAGTATTCAAAGCTGATAAAAAAACGGAGTTAGTAGATGTCAACAAACGGTAATGGTTCGGAAGGTTGATGCTCAATTCTTTTTACTCCAAGCTAAGAAAGAGTCCTAGGATTTATTCGATGTATGACAGGAATAACTCCTCCTCACGAGCATCCAAATTACACTGGCCTGTTCAGACGGCCATGTGGACGACCAATTTCAGAGCCAAAAAGCCATCCGACGATCCGCCGACGTCGACCACTAACCCGGCGTCTTATCTTGGCGGTATTCCCGATTTCGGTGCTGTCTACTAGTTTTCAAATCTTGTGGGGAGTACGGATATAATAAAATATCTCATTACTCCCAGGATAAACTGAGACAGCCTCAGGCCTCTTATTATCCTACCCTATGGCGTTGCGTAAGGAAGAGAAATTTTTCAGGATGGATCGGTCAATTTATCAATTTGCGAACGGGGGTCATACATCAGGCGATACTGATAGCTGCCCAATGCCGACACGTACAATTACATTGTTATTCTCCGGAATCCGAGTTGGAGTTATATGTCTAGATATCATGTGACTAGGGCTAATTTGGAGATCGACAAATAAGCTTCAAAATCCGGGATGGCCGCATCACGACGTCATGACTACCCCACAACATACTAGACTTCCAGCAGAACAATGCCTGGGTTATCTCAATTGTATCAAAGATGCCACCGACACTCCTTGTCTCTAACTAACATATATCCCGCTACACCGAACAGCAATGCCTAGGACCGCTGCAATCCTGCACCCACTTATTCCCCATCTGCCCCGGCCATACGTCTTCCCCCTACAAGCGATATCGCAGCCCGTTTCCTTTCACACGCCGAACAGTATTCGTGCCCGGTTCAAAGGAGGAGACAGTGCAGCAGGAGGCACCAACTCTGGCATCAAGGGCCATCCGTTTCAAGAATGGAGAGGCTCCTCTACAGAGGACCACGCGGTCAATAGAGTGAGTCGAAGCGACGTCACCGATCCGGAGACCGCCGCTGCACAGCAAGGCAAGGCAGAGCGGACTGAAAACGAGGGCATTGCGGATGCAACAAAGAGTGGTGCGACAACTGAGAGAGACCTGCTTCAGAACCAACAAAAGGCGAAAAAGGAGCATCCACACGCTCCGGACCCAATCATTGGTATGAATGATGAGAAGGGCGAGGTAAGCCATCGTGGCCTTTTTGTCTCGCTAGAAATTTTAATTCTACCTTGTTACGAAATAGTCGGAGTAGCTGATTCTCGTGCTGGGCTATAGAAAGGCGTTTAGCGATCGGAGGCTGGTTATAGTGTCGAATATCTTTGCGCATGATGAATGATTATTTCGTTATCTCACGGTATATAACCAACTGTGGCTACCGGCCAACTCTAAATGACAATACCTAAATTTCTAGTCAGCAATCAATATCGTGGACAGAGACTTGAATGCCACTCACATCGTGTTTCCCAACTGCAACAATTTCATCTTCAGAAACTCGGGTGCCGCCGGCTCCTTCAACGTAGGCGATAGGCACGTCACCCATGACTTTCCGTGCTACATCACCAACCGTACTATTCCTAAGATATGTCAGTCACAAGTGGATCTGAAAATTTTCATTGTTGAACTCACTTCTTGACAAGAACGCAATCTCGGAAGACAGCATTGGATCCGGCCCCTGATGCATACGTATGAATGTTGCGCACCGGGAAAACTGGCACCAGTCCTAAAACCTCTGCAGCTCTGGACAAACATTGCACAACTCCTGTAGATCCGAATCTGTAAAGCACCATATCCTTCAAATTTTCGACACGTCTAGGCAAGTTAGTTTAGTTTCAGATATGGCAACGCGAGACACATACGTTTTGAGCTTCTCGTCCATTTCTTTCAAACCCCCTCCGTCCGGCTCACCCATCTCTAATAAATCTTCCCGGGTGTCTACAAACTCGCTTCCTTCAATGTACTTGACATATCCTTGTTTCGCCAGTCTCCGCAGGAAAACCTCTGAGATTGCCGAACAGAGAATAATGGTCTGCGGGTCTTGCATTCGAGCAATTTTGCTGATATTCTGTCCCAACCGTCAGCCGTGTACTTGAACTGTTCTGAAGGTATCTCCCTAGTCTCACCTTGTCTGCGTCCGGGTGGTCGATTTTGTTTAGAGCGTATACCGTTGGGAATTTTTCATCGACAAAGGTGTTGACGACCTTCTCTATCGTTTCGTTGGACCATTCTTCAAGCGGTTCTTTCATGTTGAGACGGTCTAGACATCGAGCGACTGTCTGCGGGGTACTTCCATAACCGGAAAATTGATTCTGCAATGTCTCTACGGGCGATGCCTCTGTAATGGTATTAGCGATGCGTTGAGACGAAAGAGTGTGATCTTCTTTTTTGTATCGTACTTATAGCGACATGTCTTCGTTTGATCGAGCCCCTAGTTAAATCAGCAATTGAAAGCATTTCTCGAACAAGGCAGAAAAGGTACCATTTCTCCATCAAATTTCCCTGCACCCATCGAACAATTTCCGACCTGAGCCAAACAATATCTTGTGATGGGTCATATCCTCTAGTCTCCTTCCCTGATTTTTTTTCTCAATTCAGCAAATGCATGCGCTTGTGCTAAATCACAGTGGTATTCCTACCTTCAGCATCCGTCGTACCACTCACATCCACGACGTGGATCAGAGCGTCTGCATGTCTCAAATCGTCCAAGAATTTATTCCCTAGTCCTTTTCCCTCGTGAGCTCCCGGAACCAGCCCAGCAACATCGAGTAGCTCAATTGGAACAGATCTCCGGCCGTCGGTACACCCGCCGTAGTTAGGCTTGCATTTGTCTGTTACATTGAATCGTTTGCATGCGCAGTCTATTTGCAGGTATCCGATCGCTCTTTGAGGGTCTATGGTTGTAAATCTATATCGAACGCGGTTAGTGAAAATTTTCAGGTATGCGACAGCGACTCTAGCGACGAAGAGTATGAAGGAGGGGCGTACGGGAAATTTCCTACACAGCACATCCACAGAGTCAGCAATCCATTCTCCGAACAGACAGGACATAAACTACTCACCGACTTTTGAAGAAGCATCCGTCAGACTGTTCAGCGTTGTCGACTTTCCACTCGAAGGCTTCACAGATGCGTCAAATCCCGGTCAGCGCGCGGAGTTAGAAAGGTGCGGGGTGTTCATGATTTTCAAAATCACCTTTCCAACCAGCCCAATCAAGGGATCGCGAGGCATTTTTTGTGTTTTTTGGGGTGTGCCAACCCAATATTTTTATTTCCTTTTTAAGTTTTCGCAAATATCGAATTTCAAGCTGATGGGGCAGCACAGAGTAAACTTATAACTTTTTTTTGGTCGGTGATCTTGCGATAACCAAATCGGTACGGCGGGCGATTGGGGCCAAAGTGAAATAAAACAACCGTCAAATTCTAGAAATTCCATTCTATTTCCTATTTTTGCTAGCGTCTTATTCCTCATCAAGTAGGCGTATGATTGGTCGGATGAACCAATTTGTATAAATTTAGCTTCTTCGATTGCTTTTCATCTTCATTAATGAAGACAATAATCAAAATTCTAAGTATACCGGCTTGCTATGTGCCTACTCTTTGAGGCAGTTAACACCAATGTCTCAATTCTCGCGTTGAAATTGTGTCTAGTGTACATCATCTTTTAACAGTATGTATGACTTTACAGAGAATAGATAAACTCGGGATTTTCTCGGTCCGTCAAATCACGCCAGCTAAATTATGAATTAGGTCAGTATCACGCCGACGAGAACATATTACAATCAATGGATCAAACTCACCCTTGGTTTTCCAGACGCACATAATCTGGCCTAGCCCTAATAGCTGCCTTACGCCTGTTCTCGCGCCGACACCACCAGTTGATAAACAAAAGATCGACGATACACAAACCAAAGCATACGAGAATCGTGACCTCAGCGGAGACGTAACGAGGCGCATCTGAAGGCCGGAATGTCTGCGGTCCGATGATGTTACCGGTGCAATACCCAATCAGATAGAGGGCTGCGACAGTGGTCTTCTTCGTGTATCCTGCAATGTTGCTCGAGATAAGAGACAAAACTGTGGCTCCTGTCGCTGGAAGCGCCTGCGTCATGTAATACCCGACCAAGCGGCCAGTATCGTTCGAAATTGGCAAAGTAATGATCAGAAGCATTCCGATAGTTGCACACAACATGGGCACGCACGCAACAAGCGTCCGCTGCTTGAGGCAGTCGCCAGCCAGGCCATTTGTTATGCAAGCAAAAATAACCACAGCACCGCCGGGTGTTCCATAGAGTAAACTCTCTTGAGCACTGTACCCAAAGTTCTCGATCAACTGACTGAAAAAGTTGGTTATTCCGCCGTTGGGAATATCCGACAACACGCCGTACGCAAACAGAGCCCAGTTGAGAGGATCTAGTAGGGCCTCACGGAATTGATACCATTTGAATTTCGTATTACCAATACCCTGCTCGTTCTCACGGACTCTTTCTAGTGCAAGCAGTCGGTCTCTTTCGTTTAACCACCGGCAGTTCATTTGGTTGTCGGGGATGACGTAAAAAAACAAAAGGCCCACTAGGGTCTAGATGCCAATTGAAGTCAGTATCAACATAATATATTGGCTCAATGCTGATAAATACTTGCCGTGAAACAGCCAATTGCAATAAAGATGATCTTCCAACCAGCGAGAGCAGCTCCGTGCTCACTGACACTTCTCGAAATGCCATACGCAACCAACCCACCCACGATCTGTCCCCATCCATTGGAACTGATCCAAATACCGGCGCGGGAGTTGTGTTCCTTAACTGTGTACCATTGTGACGACAGAAGCGCAAAACCGGGCATGCTGGCAGCTTCAAACATTCCCAGGAAAAACCGAATAGCCATGCCTCCCGAGAAGTTGGTCAGGGTAGCAGAGAGTGCGAGGACTCCTCCCCATGCAGTGACGCAAAATGCCGAGTACTTGGCAAGCGGCAGAACCTGAAGAAGACGATTCGTAGGGTACTGGATAATCCAAGAACATAAGCAAAAGCCCGAGGTTTCAGCACATCCTTGAAGAGAATCTTAAGACGAACCTCCCAGATCAGAAACCCCAAGTAAAAAATTGATCCTAGCCATTGATAATTATCTCTGACCAAGTGGATGTCCTCCTTGAGTCCCATAATGCTGGCATACGAAAGCGTGGTTTTGTCCAGGTAATTAAGCCCGAATACAAGACATCTATCAAACCTCTCAGCACTCACACCTCTCTCCACTTGAAGCCTTGAGGAAACCTACAGAATGGGCATGAGATGCCAGTCAATCGTTCGAAGCAGTCGCTTATTTGTTGCTTCGTCTAAAATCAACGGAGGGCCTTGATACCTGGCGAATGCCTTCATGGCCTCATCATCATCCTTGGAGTATTTCTGCACCGTATCCTCGGTCACAACTGCAGCGTCCTCGATTTCCATGGGGGTAATCTTCTCCACGGGCGGCTGGGTGGCCGCATTGCCATGATCTGAGCCCATCTCCGCCTCGTCGACTTCCCGTACAACCAGAGCCATATCCTAAAGAGTATTGAGAAAAGGCGAGACAGGAACAGCTACAACATCAGCCATTGGGGAGAATGGGCAGACAGGTAGATATACGATTGTCCATCACGTGGAATCTGCAGCCCCAGCCTGCGCTAAAGGCCAAAGCTGGGGAAGGAGCTGCCCCGTGGAGACCGTGGCCGGACCTGCCCCCGACGGCCTCGACCGCACCGAGGCCGACCAGCGCCGACGATGAGCGTCCCCAACAACACAACAGTCTTTTCTCCCCCTCGCGAATAGCAAACTGCCGATATCCTGTACAGATGACTTGCCGAGATGGATATGCATTCTGCCGACGAGTGGTAGTGTTGGCCGATTGTTTCTCCGCATTCCAGTGCGGGCACCGTGAAACCCCTCATCTATAAAGCGGACATTTGCGAAGTTTGTTTGACTTAAACAACTATTGAACACGCAGAAGCTCTGTTTCTCCCTTTGAATAGTCAATCTGGCTTCTGTTGCGACCTTCTTAGAGCCATGGCTAACCCAGTGGGAATGGAAACTCTCAGTCCTCCGCCAGCGTCGAACAATACTGTTCGCGTGCGCATGGTGGACACCACCTCAGTCATGTCCCTTCACGCAGAGGCCTTTCTGAAACCCGTAATGCCTGGACACGAGATCATGAGCGTGACAACCATGGCCTTTCTTATCGAAAACGAGAAGCTTGGAAAGAAGGCGATGTTCGATCTGGGCACACGAAAGGACTACTGGAACTCGCCACCTATGACGCTGCAGCGCATCAAAGATGCTATTCCTGGTGTTCGCATTGAGAAGGACGTCACTGAGATCCTACAAGAAAAGGGAATGTCGCTGAGTGAAATTGGTACGTACCGGCATGTTTTGGCCTTTTTTTGGAAAAGTTGTCCGCTGCTAACTTTTGTTCAGACGATATTATCTGGTCGCACAGTCACTGGGACCACATGGGTAGCCCTAATTTATTTCCTCCGTCGACGAATCTCTGCTACGGAAAGGGAACCGGCGTGTTTCCAGGCTACCCTCACAACCCGACTTCTAACCTCAACGCGGAGGATTTCGAGGGGCGAAAGTGCGTGGAGATTGATTGCAAAGACCTGCACATTGGACCATTTCCGGCGCATGACTTCTATGGCGATGGTTCTCTATATTTACTTGACACTCCTGGCCACTGGCCGGGCCATCTGTGCGCTCTCGCCCGCACCACGCCCAACACTTTTCTCTTCCTCGGCGGAGACATATGTCACTTCTCTGGAGACTTCCGGCCGAGTGAATGGATTCCTTTTCCTAAAACTATTCCAGAAGCAGCCTTGCGTGGACATGCCAGGAAGTACCCCATACCGTGTCCGTGTGCCTTTTTCAGCGATCACCACCCTCAATTACACAATGAAGAGATTGATCCATCCACGGTTGACAAGGAGAAGACAGCTTTCTACCGCCTGTCGACGCATAAACACTCTTCTTACAAAGACCCTGCTTTAGCAACGATAACAACTGCGAAGATGCAGCAGTACTTTGACTCGGATCCGAATGTGCTGGTCTGCTTGTCGCACGACACCTCCTTGGTCGATCTTTTGCCGACCTTCAACGACAGTCCGGAGAAAGATCTCAACAAGTGGAAGGAACAGGGTCTGAAGGAGAAATGTCACTGGGGCTGGCTTGGAGAATTGCCCCGGTATGACAAGGACGGCAATGTTGTCGGCCAGGGGTACCGGGAGATTCCTGTTGTGGAGGGCTTGTGGAAGGAAGGTCGTCGGATTGAGTCGTTTGATGAGTAGTGGGTTTAGCTTATTCAATATAGATAGCGTCTCAGGTTAGACTACTTGTATGTAGGGGTAGAATAGATCAATTTGAATATTTGAATACTGTTTTGGTACCTGCTTGAACTCATATATGTATTTATTTCATGATGTATAAGAATATCTACATATACAGCCTGTACATGTAGCAATAAGGAAGTCATTTTTATTGATCTATTAAAAAGATATGCTACTATATTATTCTTTCTAAGCCAGTATAACAGAAGTACCTTTCGCTGTGCTGATCGTAATCCCATAAAATTGAAGGGTGCAAGAATATTCTAACCGTCAATGCGTCTACCAAATGAAAAATATAATATAAACTCTATACAAGAAAAACAAAGAAAAAACTCTACACAGTCACAGCAGCAATCTGCACCTGATCTACGCTGCCCTTGACAGGAATCTGAACACTCGCCGCCCTAGCATTGTCTCTGGCCACCTTTTGAGTAGCAACAGCAATAGCAATGTCCAGCGCATTCTGACTGCTCTTGATACTCGCAATATTCTTCCCAGCAATATCAAACGCAGTACCATGCGCCGGAGTCGCAATCACAACGGGCAAACCACCCTGTACGGTAACACCGCCATCAAACCCGATAACCTTGAGCGCGATTTGCCCCTGGTCGTGGTACATGGTCACAATGCCATCGTAGTTGGCGCGGCCGACGAATATGGTATCAGATGGGAAGGGGCCCTTGACGTCGATTCCCAGTTCCTGTGCCATGGCGACGCCGGGGCGGATCTCGTCGATTTCTTCACGGCCGAAAAGCCCGTTTTCGCCGTTGTGTGGGTTTAGAGCGCAGACGCCAATGCGCGGGCTCTGGACGCCAGAGTCGGAGCTGGTTTGATGTTAGAGGGACTGAGTTTCGGCTTTACATGGATCACTCACAGTAGGCTATGCAACAGCTTAATGGCTTCTTTCACTCCGTTTTTGTTGATACGACTGGACACGTCTTTGATGCCGACATGGCTAGTGACACGCGACGTCCACAGACCCGGGATGATGTTGATCTCACTGGTCACACCCTCGTGGCCCATGTGCATAGCGAACCAACGCAGCTCGTCCTCCTCATGCATGCCGGCCATATGTAGCGAGGTCTTGTTCAATGGTGTAAACACAATGGCATCTGCCTTGCCCTGGTTAACCAGAGCCACAGCACGCTGCAATTGATACAACGTCCGTTGTCCAGCCTCGATCGAGATCTTGCCGCGCTCAATTGGCGTTGTCGGTGCAGTGCCATCGTCGAGCACTTTGACGCTTTCTGGTCCCGCAGTGTCTGCGATAGGGATGTTCACTTGGGCGACTGCGGCAGCGGCTTCGACTTCGCTTCTGTCGGCCAGCACAATCAGGTCTGCACGCGCTCGGTTTTGTGGATCGGCCAGGAGTTTGGCTGCCAGTTCAGGACCGACGCCGGCTGGGTCACCCATGGTAATGGCGATGCGAGGCCGGGAGACTCTATACTATATAAGAGTTCAGCTCTATACCGTTGAATAGCGACATTGTGCATGTTTCTGACGTACCGTAGACATCATATATTTTGTATCAAATATTAACAATTCTCCCACTGCAATAGATTTAATATATAAACCAAAAAAAAAGTATCAATGTGAGCAATATATTGAAATTTCGGTGGTCGGGCGTTCACCAGGCAAAATAGAGTTATGCAGTCAAGCATCTCCAGGGCACAAAGGCGATTAGACCTTTTTATTTCAACGCGATCGGCTCGCGTGCTCCTGCAGTCTGCTGCAGGCTCAGCATTCATCGGCCCAGCCGATCCCTTTCGCCAGGACGAAGTATCAGCCTGTCATCTTCCCCCGACCAGAATGCGAGTCGGCCAAATGCCGGCTGAGGCCGACGGGCTTTCACCGTACCGCGCCGGCTTCTCCGCTGTTGGTGTGGGACATATTGTCGGACGTTGCGCCGAGTTTATGACTCGCTATGGATTATTAAAGACTCTGTTTGTTACATGTGCAAGAAAATTAATGTCTGTAGGAAAAGTTTGAAATGTCTGGGTGGTAATCGGACAGCCAATTGCTAGTTGGCATTGCTAAGCAGGATTAGAAAGAAAGGCTTAGGTATCTGCCATACATTCCATCATGTATATCGAGAGCGTTATTGAGGGATTGGGAGTTAATAGTTTCTTTTATCATTCTCTCTAATTCATTTTTGGCAGTGTCTTATAGGATATTAGGTGACATATCTAAATGCCAATTGATTAAGGCATTACTTCATCTGAGATCCCTCTCTTGTTTCTTCAATTAAGCAGTGGGCAATTAGATGTAACAGATACACACGTTAATGTCCAGTTTCAAATACAGCCCAAAGCGTAAAATCGATTACTATTCCCCCAATACACCAACTATAACCCTGTCATTCTCAGTTTCAACTCAGCTGTACTTCCAGATCTAAATCTGGGGAAGCGATAAGTCCCTTTATTGGCTAGTGTATCAGAGCGGGTCCTGCAGTTCCCCGGACTTTAAGCCGAGACTATTTGGAGGACTCGATTGCCCACTTCAATTGCTCTGCATGAATAACTTTATCTTTTTGAAAGCGATGGAAATTGCTTTCTAAAAACTTGTCGACTTTGTCGTATCCGATGACATGGAGAAAGCCGATTTTGCAGAGCCAGCACTGCCCTCAGCGGCTGCCGACGCTTCCCCTTCACCAAGAAAACGGCAGCGGAGAGCAAGCTCCCCAGGCACAACACCCACCAACATTCAACCATCGCGAAAGGGCCGAGCATGTTCAATATGCCGCAAGCTCAAAATAAAATGCGACTCTGCCGACCGCGACATGCGCAGCTGCTCGCGCTGCGTGCGCCTAGGTCTGCAATGCATTCGCAAGCGGCCGTGGGTAGCAGTCGATGCTGGCGGAGAAGGATGGCAGCAGCAGACCAACATTGCCATCTTCAAAATCGAGCGCGCTGTGGAGGATATGCTGGAAAAACTAAACATGCCCGCGTTGGAGCTGTATGCACAGACTCCTATTGTCGAGCCCGTGCAGTCGCCGCGGTCCACACGACAGAATTCGCAGGATCCGGGATCTAGAATCGACAAAAGGGGCGAGCAGCGAGATGTATCACCAGGGCCGATGGGCAGCTTGATTGAAGCGACTCGGCTCAACGGGCTTTGCAGTCAGCTGCGGAGCGTGAAACAGCGGCGAAAGGGTGGGATGAGACGCATGGACTCGGATCTGATTTCGGAAAATGTTATCACGTACGAGCAGGCCGAGGAGATGTTCGAGCTGTATGTCTTGTGTCTTTTTTGCTGTTGACACAGGCTAACATATTTTATAGGTTCAAAACACTTCTATCGCCACATCTTTTCTCTGCCTCCATTCCGCCCGATGCCAGTTTAGAGACTGTGCGTACATCATCAACGGTGCTATTTACGGCCATTATGCTAGTCAGTGCTCTCCATATTTCTGGATACGAAAAGATACACGAAGCCTGTCACAGCCGTTTCTTAGGGCTTGTATCGTCAGCCATCTTTGATCGATTCCATACGCTAGACGACATCCGCGGACTCTGCGTGGCCGCTCTTTGGCAGCCCGATCTAAGCTGGAAATTGAGCGGTCTGAGTATCCGAATGGCTACAGAGCTTAATCTCCATCATGCCTTTTACGAAGCCTTTTATACTCCAGATATTAGTGACGATGTACGGCGAGAGTGTCTTGAAAAAGCAAGGCTGTGGTATCTTCTTTTTGTGCTCGATCACCAGTCCAGCATCGCTTATGGACGGCCTCCCGTTATGGCAGAACTGCGTCCTATAAAAGATTACGAAGTGCTTTTAAATTCTCCATGGTGTACGGCACAAGACCGGGCTCTCATCGCCCAAGTCACCGGCTTCGTAATTCTGAGCAAGGCATTCGAGACATTTGGTCTGGAACCCAAGCGAACTATGGGCGGTGATGACGCCTCCGTAATGACGCATTTACGATTCACCGAAGACGTACGCACGTGGAAAGAGCGCTGGAAAACACCGCAAGCTTTTGAATCGTTTGGACTACCATTGGGAGAAGTCGATTTGCATTATCACTTCAGTAACCTGGTGCTCCACTCGCTTGTGCTGCGCGGCCGCCCGTTGGAGAATCTCCAGGATTTGCCTACTAGTCTACGGCCGCTCACGCTGCGAGCTATCGAGGCTTCACATGCGCTGCTTCGGTATTTTATCGAAGAGCCGGGATCGCGTGAAGGGCTTGTTGGCATGCCACTTTACCTACACTCGATGATTGCCTTTGCAGTCGTTTTTCTCATGAAAATGGCCCATCGATGGCACGTCATTGGGATCACTATAGACCCTATAGAAACAACAAGACCGCTGATTGAAGGCATCATCAAGCTTCTCCGAAGCTGCAAAGCTGGTGCCAACCATATGGTGTTTAGCATGGCCAACGGATTTGACCGCATACTCAAGCAGGCTTCGCGGGTTGATCAGAGACAGGGCTACCAGCAGGATAGTTCTTCTACACAAGGAAATTCGCAATTGCAGTGGGCAAACAAGAGTTTGGAAATGGACCGTAATCGATCTTCTTCGTCCGCTTGGATGATGATGTCTCCAAATCAGCAACCGGCCACATCTTCATACATGCTAGAGAACCAACCCCAACAACAGGGTGTCATTTTTGATGCTGGCACCCCGTCCAACTCGAACTATCCATATTCATTGCAACCAATCTCGGAAATGTCCTCATCTTACGAGAATTGGGATTTTCAAGACGAGGAGTTATGGACTCTGGGTATGGGCTACGACCTGCTTGCACCGGGCGGAGAGGGTCTGGCGAATACAGATTATCCGTTTTTCTTGTCGGATCAGCGGCGGTAATGCATTCAATTATCTTGTGTATAGTATCTACATAAAAATTTCCGTGGCTGGGCCCGTGTGTAAATCCTGACACTGAGTGATTTGTCCTTCAGAGTTTAATGTGATCATATCAAGCTATGGATTTTTCTTGTCAGTCCTAAGTTTTACTCTCGGCAGAATATGCAGAAGCAACCTACGCTGTTAGTAGATCCAAATAGCGTGTTTTTCGTACTATTAATCCAGCACTACCCGCCTTTCGCCCGTCCTCGAACAACTCTACAACCTTCCCTTCAACCTGGCATGGCCTTGGCAAACTTCAGTCGTCCTCCTAGCTTTGTCAAAAAGGCATCACGGCCTCCTTCAGAAAGATGGAGTTCGGTATGCTGTACTGCGAAGTCCGTGGCTAGAAGACCAACGATTTTACCCAAAGTCTGTCATGCTAATGTCCCTTCAGGCTTCTTGGTCACCACTCTTATCTGCAAAGCTCAAGAGATAGAGCCTCATGATAGACTCATCATTGTCGAAAGGTCATGTCTGTCATACGAGGACGTGCAACGGGTTTTCGAAGCTGCTGGTGTCGCTGTTGATGCGGTCCTCGTATTCCTCAATGCTCGGCGTGTTGGGCAAAACCCTTGGGGGAAATTCATCGGGCCACCAGGACTAATTGCAGATTCAACCAGAAATGCCACTCGGGCTCTACGCGCACAGAAAAAGCAGCCAGAAGCAGACCTCACTTGGTCGTGATGCACTCAGTGTCCTTGGCGTTAGCGAAAGTTACTCGGTCATGCCATACCTAATTTGTTACGCGACGAAGTACAGCAATGTGTCCAAATCCTATGTGGACCACAACGAAGTTGACAATGAGATCGAGGCAAACTGTGAAGATAAAGTTTCATGGACCCTTGTATTGCCTGTGATGATCAAAATAAATGGCCAGAAACCCGTGAAAACCTTCGACAGCGCCGAGTCGGGAGCTGGTTTGTGTATCACTCACGAAAGCTGTGCCAGATGGATGATAGATGTGGCTGCAGGTAGTAAAGGCGACATGTTCAACAACAAAAGAATCATTGTGTCAAATTAATCCGTAATTGAAACTTTTGGCCAGCTGCTACTGTCTTACTTTACTGGAAGTAGTACGAATCTACCGTATATTGTAAATCGTGAAGATTCGGTATCATATCTAGTCATGATATTGAGAGGTAACATAAAAGGAAAGGAAAAGAAAAAGAGAGAAAATCTTCAACCCACGCATTAAACATGAAACCGATAAAGGAAGGTGTATGGCGCGACCTAATAGTTTTATTCCTATCGTCGTTTCGTTTCCATCTCATTGTTGTTGTGTGAAAGAATAATCGTCGTCGCAATAATAAGACCAGTCGCCATAAACTCATGATGTAAGTAGAACAATGACAAACATACACAGGACAAGATTATCCCCAATGTGGCCCTCGGGTTCTTTTTAGCCCAAGCATAGCATTGGTCAGCTATGGGTGACAGGTAGTGACAGCAGACTTCATATCGCGTAGGGTTGAGAAGAGCGTTCCAGCGTAAATGTAAGCTGCTATGCGTAGCTTTGCAGTAAGGATTCCTTTCAATCTGCTGTGTAAACCAGCTCCTCCAGAATTCATTTAACTCGCCGCTCTGGTCGTATGGATTGCTCTTCCTCAGCCATGTTACCCACTTGTCGCATACTTCATTAGCATGGCCCCGTTCGATATGGAACCATTCAGTTTTTCCCGGCTCGGTGGCTTGCTTTGGAGAGCTGGATATCGTTTCCCTTTCAGAGCGCTTGTATGTATCCCCGCTCAACATGTCCTGAAACTTTGATTCCTTCCTCTGGTTCCACAGTTCGAGATGAATTAGTCTTTCAGCCAGTTTGAAATGAGTGCACAAGGATGATGCCCTATGCGTGAGTGTTCCAAACCGTCCATTACGGCTAATTTGTTTGATCCTCTCAATGGGATCTGCAGTAGACCCGATCTTGATGCACTCGGGAGTTTCAATTCGGAACCCGCAATATACATAACCGAGGGGTGATAAAGGATTAACTTTATTCGGTCCCTTGATGAGCATCCTGTATATTTTACCGTCAATGTCGGCCTCTGCTATTGGATCCTTGAAGGTGATGTACGGAGAACCCCCAGACGTCCATGATTTGCTGTGGGGCCGGCGGGATGATGGAGTCGGAGTGGATGGGTATGAGAATGAGTCGTCATTGGGCAAATCAACTTCTGGTACAGTGTAGTTTGACAACTTTCCAGGAGCACTCGATCGTTGAGTGACACTTGCTGACCCATTTTCCGAGAAAATTCCTCTTGGTAGTGTTGGATATGAAACTTGGGAAGAACGCGAAGTTTGAGGTGTGGAAACTGATTTCTTGATAGGTGAAAGCGGGTTGAAGCGCTTTATAACCGGAGTTTTGAAGATATTCTTAGTAGCTTCACGTCGGCGACTTCGGCCCCTGGGACTGTTTTTGTTTTTGTGACTATTCTTTCGTAAGTAACCTGGGATGTGTTTCCATTTGGTAGACATTCGTTTGTAACGAGACATGGGGTACGAGTATGAGATCCTGAGAATTTGGAGGATAAAGATTGTACTCAGAAACTGGGTGCGTGTGTACGTACTTTCATCCCAGCTGTGCCAGTTCTCTTAGGCTTCTTTTAACAAAAATGCGGCGCAGACGACCTGCTTCCCCTCGTTGCTTCAGCCTCGTGGCTATGCAAACTACGGTCTCAGAACCTAGAAGATGCGGTGTGGTTGATTGGCTGTCTGTAGATAGTGCACGGAACGGGCCGGCACTAAAAATTATATTTAGCGTGGGGGCGGACCGCCTCGTCTGAATTTGTGCTTGGGGCAGGATTCAAATAATACTCGTAGTACAAACATAAAATCGATCTTCTAGGGGCCTGAGGTTTGGCTATAAAGGATAATAATGGAAACCAAGTATTAGGGGGTTTTTTCTTCGATATATTTCTGCTGGCGTAACTTCCGTTGGCAGTAATCTGTATTGTAAACGGCTGTTGGCATGTTGGCTTTCTAACGCTTCTCCTTCTCTTAAGCATATCACGGGGTTGGATTTTCTGGACAGTGGAATGGCCAGAAGTATCAAGTTTATCAAATTTTAGTTATTATCTTTTGACTTTTCGCGGTGTTCTAGAATTTCTTTTCATTAACCAAATCCCCTTTCTAAATCTAAACATGGCCGGCGAGGTACGTACCAACCATAACATCTGGAACCGAACACCTTGCAGAACAGATTATGTCAACAATATCAAAGCTATCGATTACCTACAATCCCCAACAGTCCTCAGAGTCTCCATCCAGAAGCTCATTGCTTCCTTCTCTCAGTGCGATCACCACGTGGGTTTTGAGTGTTCAGGAATCTGGTATATGCTGATATGTCGACTTGTAAACAGGTCCCCATGAACCTCTTTCGAGAACAGGACAATATTCGTGACTGACTTGGTTACCGCATTCCGTCTCGCCCACTCGCCTTCTTAAAGCTAGACCGAGAGCAGGTGAAAAGCTTTTCCAGCAGAGTAGTTTGGCCCAGCAGCATTTAGACCTCCTGCTTAGTCTGGTAACAACTCTACTATCGGCATTACAACTGAGGGTTATGTTCTAATATATTCACAATCTAATTTCTATCTTCTAGAATTGTAACTAGAAGGCTAAAACTTAGATGAGAACTTTTTCACCGCGATTTTCATCGTTTCCGTTTACTTTAAGGTTACTCAGGTCACCAGTACTTAATGGTTACTAAAGGCATCAAGAGATGCACAGGTATGAAATCTATGCTGTAAGTATTGACATATTCAAAAATTAAAGTTACTCTGCCCTCTTGCCTTGTCACTTATGATGAAAGCATAATCTCCCACACCAGCTATTTACCCCAGATACACATCAACCTCAATCTCCAAATTCTGTTCGGGAAACGGCAACGAATACACGCCCAACATGGTCCAAGTAGGAGTATGATTCGGGCACCACTTTTTAACATGCTGCACCATCAATTCAATAATCTTATCGCGAGTCTCTGGCAAATTAACGTGGTATGTTCGCAGCTTGATGACCCTATCCCAGCCTGTTTTGTTACTTTCTGCGGCAGCAGGATGATTAGCCTTTTCAAGGGCGTAGAGAATCACTTCGTTGATGTTGGTGAACGCTTGGGCGACTTCTTCTTCGAGTGTAGGGGGCACTTTCATTGTTTCGGGACTCATGCCAGCTATCCATTGAATTTCACTTGGTCAACATGTCCGGTATCAATGTGCGGAGGGGTGGGAAATTGGTAAAGGCATAATAGAGTCGTTAGCCCAAGTTAAAAGGGGGGGCTTACTTTGCCCTGCTAGCTCCATCCTCTGGTCAATGATCACGGCCTCGCTAAAGCCATATTTTTCTTGGAAATGCTGGCCCCGGCCAGGTCGAGAGTAGTATGGCAACGACGTCATAATATATTCCAAACTCAGCCACGAGCATCAGTGTAAATGAGAAGCACTGGAATAAAAGTACGATCACAGTAATGTCCTCGAATTAATATAAAAGCTCGTCTGTGCACATGTGCAATGTTTGTCGGGGAGCGCCAACGTCAAAGCGGAGCCAATTCAAACGGAGGAACCGGAAACTATCGTTATTAATCAGTCCCGACTAATGATATTTCTTACATTTGTGCTTTGTTATGCAACACGTGATTTGAAGATATTTGAGATAAGTGAGGAGGGGTTTGGTTACCCCGCAAGGTTGCATTTATCCTGAATTTGTAATATAAACGGATTTGGCGTTGTGCGGATGGTATATTGATATGGATATCTATAATCAAGAATCGACGGCCTCGCACATATGTACGACGAAGCGTGTTGTTAATATCAATTTATTCATGCTAATGGACTTTGAATCTAAGCAGATGAAGATATTATTGGGGCATCTGGAGTAACAGTTGGTACTTGAGCTACCAGACGTAGATTGTAGCCTTAGACTTCATACTACATAGAATTGAAATATTCCATTCATATTATACGTCAATTTCGTATTATTACATCAGTCTATAGGACATTTGCCTGCCAATATGGTCTATATATACAAAGCAGGTCCTCACATAGCCACACTTGAGTAGCTGCTGAAAATCAACAATTACATTGCAAATATAATGAGAGAAGTCGATTCATCATGGGCTATTGCTGGCTCGCCGCATCCTCCAGCCGGAAGCCCCAACACCGACGCTGCCGAAGGAAATCACCATATCGCCATAGCACTACCAATGGAGGGATGAAGACAATCGAAATAAAGGCTAGAAGCGAGTTTCCCCAACCCTGTCCCAAGGAATCATACAACGGCGGACCAGCCAGCGGTAAAATCGCCGCAAGCAAGCCACGAGTAATCACACCGGAGGCGATGGCAGACGCAGATGTCCCCAGGGGTTCAAATATGTCAACCAGATAGTTTTCTGTTGGGAGAATGCTAAGTAGCATGCTGAAACCGACTATTGCTGTTCCAATTATTGGCACGATCCAATGAATATCTTTGTTCATTGTCCAGCCGTAAAGAAAGAGCCCTGGAGGAAGCACCACGGCACCGAGAACCATGAGCGGCAGGCGTAGCTCTGGCTTTGTCTCGCCTTTGGCCTTTTTGTATCTGATGTACCGGTCGGAGAATAGGCCGTAGAGAAGCATACCGAGAATGTTTCCCACAGCTTGAAGCACAGATATTAGTAAACGGTAATGTTAGTAAAG
This sequence comes from Talaromyces sp. DC2, assembly GCA_039119965.1. Taxonomy (NCBI): domain Eukaryota; kingdom Fungi; phylum Ascomycota; class Eurotiomycetes; order Eurotiales; family Trichocomaceae; genus Talaromyces; species Talaromyces sp. DC2. Next base: position 4,434 of record JBCLNQ010000125.1, on the reverse strand, counting down.
GAAACAATTACATGCCTCTTCCTAAAAAGACTATTCCAAGAGGACCCTCCCCGAAGCCGTACGTCTTCTGCATAATTTCGGCAAGCGTTGTGAGAATCATGTACGATATGCCGTAAGTCAGAGCTGTATAGAAAGAAATGACAAATACAATAATTGATGAAAAAAGCATCTGCATTGGTTTTATCAGCGTTCCTACCAGCTGTTTCTTTCCTTGCCAAGGAGATCGGAGGTTCTCGTTTCCAGTCTGTTTCCGGATACGCGTTGCCTTGGCTTGAAGGATTTTTACTCTGTATGTCTCTTTGAAGACGGCGAATGACAAGAGAGTGACTGAGCCGACCACGATAGCGACTAGCCAAATGGTCCACCGCCATCCAAGGGCATCGGCAACATAACCACCCACAATAGGTGCGATAAAGGGGCCTAGGAGTGGCAAAGCAATAGCAATGGACATGGCGGTGCCCCGTTCCTCTTTCTTAAACACATCGCCCACGATACTCGGGCCCAAGGTGAGCGAGGTAATGGCGACACCGTTCAAAAACCGGAAAGCAATCAACATTGACATATTCGTGCTCAAAGCCGCAGCCACAGAACAGATGATGAAGAATACATTTCCGGCATGATAGACTGGCATGCGCCCATACAGCTCTGACAGTGGGCCGACAAAGAACTGTCCAACAACTTCGCCCAATTCCCAGATCGATACTATCAAGGTTGAATCCAGATTATTGGCGGACTTGTGGAACTCTTCGAGGACAAGCGGTACGGCAGGGACGATGGTGATTGTGCCAAAGTTGCTGTACATTACTAAGTACCGGTCCACTGCAAGAAGGGCCCTGGGAATATACGCACGCGAGCATGAACATCGTCGCGACCAAGCTGACAATGGACCATTTTCGCCAAGGCGCCCAATTCTGCGGGTTCTCCGGGTCATTCTCCTCGAATTCCACAACGATTGCTGTCTGCGAAAAGTCGGGCGCTGGTGTAGTTTGAGAAGAAGACTGTTTCTTCTCCGCCACGCACATTTCTTCCAAGGCTTGGTTGACTTCGACTTTGACTTCGACTTCCACGTCGTTCATGGTGGGTAGCTAAGCTTTGCACTACCGGTATCTACTGTCCGAATATGGAATGCCAGACTTGCGTTCTCACAAGACTTTGTGATCCACGGGGGATCTGCAAACGTAAACCAGAAATACATAGAATACATATATTACATCGTATTGGTTGTAAGTTTCGGTGAATACCTGTGATTTTTTATGCACCTGCCTCATGCCATCTCCACAATGGTTCTTTGTTTCTTCGGATCAACGGCACCTGCATTGCTTAGTGCTTACCAATGGCGCACCCGGAAAGTTTTGGGTGATAGCCATGCAGTCTAAAGCAGTCTAAAGAATAAGCGAAGACACCAACTGCATGCAAGCTTTTTTAGTGGTGGGCGGCAACCTGATACCGGGGCTTATACATGCATGCCATGGCAGACTGCCCGCAACCTTCACTCAGCCTGTTAATAATTGTTGCAGTAGTCAACCGAGAAAGGACACTTAATTATTGAATTAGGGGAGACTAATGCATTGTTCGTTGGTCACTCAGAGCGTCGCGCCACGACTACAATCCGGGGGATACAGAGCGCAGCGCCGCCCATACTTTCTCGATAGCCTTCTTTAATGAGCCCATACAGCTTTTCAGCCGCTTCCGTCTTACCAAGGCGCATCAGTGAGGCAGCAAATTCATCCATAGTGAACATATGTAGGTCGTTGAAGGCCCGCGTCATGGCTGGCCCCTCGCTGTAATGATGCAGCTGTGCATGCTGAAACCCCTGCGCCTCCAACATCTGCGGAAGGCCGAGGAGCCAGTCATGGCGGCCGGAAGAGTAAGACAAAGCACAAATCTCATCAAGCGCTGGCGCTGACACGGACGGATCGACCTTTTTGACATGCATATTCACGCAATCTAGGTCATCCCATTGTAGCGTGCCGCCGGGCTTGAGAAGCTGCAGCAAGCGGCGAAGTACGGGTTTGGCATCGAGCCCAGACAGGACCAACACCAGAAGCCGCACATGAACAAAGTCGTATTTGCCAATGAGACTCGGTGGTGGATCCTCAAATATGTCCCACGATTTTAATGTGATATTTTGCGGCAGCCACGAAGCATGTGGTGCTTTGGTCAAGTCAACCTCGGTCCCGTCTAACTGTGCGGTAGGAATTTCGCGCGCAACGTCAAGTAGCCAGAGACAGGTCCCAGCTGCAACATCGACAATTATCGGGTTGCTGGCAGGAAGCTTGACGCTTGGATGGATGCTGAATTGGAAAACCTCCCGAAATAGCATGTGTTGCAGGTTGAGCCGGCACGCCTCCAGATGGCTCTTGTCGAGGACGTAGCCGTGGCCATCGGCCAGCTTGAAACTAACTGGAGTAGCATCTTGAGCCATTGATTCTCAGAAATTACACGCGTATATTTGCAAATAATTGATTGACATAGTAGCATCACTATATATAACAGAGCTTTGGGACATGCATTAATGGCTTTTAACGCGGCACTGGAGCCTAGGACGATTGCCGATAAGACTCAAGTGCTAACTAACAAGGACAGGAAGCGGCAGCGAGCAGGGATTTATCCCTGTTGCGTGGCTTTGACCCCGGCGACCCCTGTTCTGCCCCCGGGATGAGGACGCTGCTAATAAGACTGATAGGCTTATGGAGACAGCCTACTGCATCTCAACGTCGCATCGGCGGCACAGAATTCCACACACCACGGTGATAATTTATTAATTGTACATGTTGGGCAATCAATACTTCTCCGTATGTATGGTCCTGTAATACCCTAGGCAAGTCCCAAATATAGTAGATGTGTAATTAAAATTATCTGATGTAGCATCAATGTCGGTCGTAGGTGAAAGAAACGATCATTGATTTCTCCAAGGAAGGCTGCTACATATTATTAGTTGTCTCATTGTGATGATTGAGACAATATTAAATTAAGCTCTCATATTTATACACAATATAATGGCACAGGAAAAAAAGAAAATACGATAAAAAGACCCACATGCTTGCTATTCAGGAGCTATATAGTTTTGCCTTCCCGGTGGTATTTCGACCAACGGGAGCTCCATATCTTGAGATGACCGACTGGACTTGGTTATTCTGTTTGTTGGTACACGCAGCGAACTCCTTGCGGGCCTGCTGCCCATGTTGGTACTGTTTTGCTGCGAGCTTTCCTGTGTCCTGCGACTGGAAGAGGACCAAGACTTCGTCAGTCCAGCAAATGTATGGCTGATTGCGGATGACAGGTGTGCTTGAAAGGACACAAGCCGCAGAGTTGGCAGGCAAGACGCGATCAATGCAAGACCGGTTTCGATCATACTCCAGTACAAGAGAATAGTTAACGTTACTGCAAATATTAGCTTGAACATTTATTTTTTGGTGCTTAAGTTTGCAGGCTTACGGTCAACATCGGTATGAGCAGCGTAGCCGCCATTCGAAATCTGCCACTGTACAATCAGCCGGACAATCGCTGCTGCTAGAGATCTGTTTGTTTTTTTATTTAGCACCATCTTCCTTTTGTCCTGGGTCAATCATCTTACACGGCGGCAAGCATCAGAATGGCAGTGACACCGAGCTTCTGGGCAGTTGGCATGCGCATCTGCCATACCTGCACATCAAAAACTTAGCAACAATACAAACACAGGAAATTGTTGAATAGCAAACTCACCACTGGGATTGGCAACACCCAAACCAAAATGTCGGTGATCAGGTCAGAGATCATGAGCCCATCCAATCGCATATTCGTATTGCAACTAGCGATCTCCATCAATGGGCCCCATGGGTAATCAAAGTGCTGTCCACAACCGAAGATGGTTGCGAAAAGAAACGACACCGTCCATAAAGCGCAGATCACTACCAATGTTATTGACAGAATGTCGAACCAGTCCCACTTCACCACAAAGAAAACCCGTCGGTATAGAAAAAGCGTGCTGAGCTTGATCAAGCCGTTGGCCGGAACCATGAGGACCCATGTGATCCAGTCAACCTGTTATGTGCCGTTAGAAAAGGCCATATTGGCATTGACAATAATAATATTTGTGGCATGTGGGAGACTAATTACCAATTCCACGGTTCTTTGCTTGGGCGTCAATTCGGTTAGTTCTGCAGTAGGTGATGGAACCGGGTATGGATCAGAAGCGTAGCCTAGTGCACCTTTGGCAACGCCTGTGTGGTGTGGGTGTCAGCCAGTCTAGAACAAGAAAACAAGCACAATAATACTCGACGATTTTACCATAGATTTGGCTGACTCCCATTCCGATGACCAGTATCTAAAGTATAAGTCAGCTCGCCCCGGCGTTTTAAAGGTGTCTGGTTGTTTGTTGCTCACCAAGGACCCGATGATAAACCAGTCATCTATACCGAAATTCTGCTGCTTCACTAAGCGGATATACGACCA
>JBCLNQ010000124.1:0-52802 GCA_039119965.1 Talaromyces sp. DC2 | reverse complement strand
TTTATGTAACCGCCAGCACTGGGGGTTCTTCTGGCGGCGAACCAAGCCAATAAGTACTTATGAGAACGAACGAGATTAGTCATAGACCAATTATTCCAGCTATGAATTGACGTTGAAACACATTGTGTCATAAGCCTTCTGAAGCGCTAGAAACCATGTTGCAGATCCAATGATATTTCGGGATGTTTGGCGGGAAAGTGGAGAATTAACGTATTAGCGGTAAAAATCGTAAGATTCGTAAGATTTACCCTATTGGTAGTCAAAGGTCAAGTCAATGTATATTGTTGACCAGCTGATGTTGGAAGATTTTGTTTAAATGCTACGAAATTTAGACGTTTTCACTGATATTTCGAGCTTCATTAAAAGTACATGATTTCGTTTTGCTCAGTTGATTTAGGGCCCAAGAATCCTCTCTATCCCTGCTTCAGAATCTGCTACCGACTATGTCACATTTTCGAAGTGTGTTTAAGAGTAAGTTACCTTCCTATCTACAGCGTAGGTGCTAATACGAATATTGTGGAATCTTAAGAAGTCCTGGTCTGACACTCATTATTAAGGGCAGAATGCCAGTTTAGGCAAAGTCTTCATGCTACAGACATCAGCTCCGAGTTTCAACCGCATAAACGACAAAAGACTGCACTCCTCCATTACCATTAGTGGCGATTCTAAACAAGAAGTCAACGTACAGAGTCAAGATATGCCCAATAACTCGGTGCAATATGCATTGTTCGAGCCCCATTCTCCATCCATTGTGTATTAGGCCCGATTGACTGAAATCTGAAATCTACTAGAACAACAATCGACCAACTCGTGAACTGGGCCCGACAGGGCTCCATCTACCCTATGACGTTCGGACTTGCCTGCTGCGCAGTGGAGATGATGCATATAGCCGGTCCACGATACGATGGAGATCGTCTCGGTCTCCTGTTTCGAGCCTCTCCTAGACAAACAGATCTCATGATTGTGGCTGGCACACTTACCAATAAGATGGCACCCGCTCTTAGACAAGTGTATGACCAGATGCCTGAACCCCGATATGTGATTAGTATGGGTAGTTGTGCCAATGGCGGCGGATACTATCACTATAGCTACTCTGTGGTTCGCGGCTGTGATAGGATTGTGCCGGTGGATATATATGTTCCTGGTTGTGAGTGCTTCAAGGATATAACATATTTTCGTGACAAGCTTATATACTTAACGTCATTACAGGCCCACCGACAGCTGAAGCGTTGCTATACGGAATATTCTTGATTCAGAAGAAGATGAGGAATAGAAAAGTCACACGTATGTGGTATCGACGCTAGAGCACAGTTTCTGTACAAGTGAACTTGAGAATGGACATGTACTGTATGAATCGGAGTCATTTTCCTAAATTGGCCCAACATTTGATATCTCGTGCAATGCCCAAAGTAGAGAGTTTATGTATTAACCATTCCATTATCCACTCCATACCCTCAAGGTGGCTATTGCTCAGAAACATGGTCTTGGAAGGCTTCCGCTGCAATCTAAAATGATCCATATCGAACTTCGGAAAATAGGCCTGTATAGTAGTTAAGAATTTAGATGAGAGCATGCAAGAAGTTGATAGTTAAGTGGGTTGTAACTGGTTAGTAATCAAGTGTTGCGGAGAAGACGCAAGACTCTTAGTAGTTTTTTACCACCTACAAGTTAAGAAACCCATATCAACTTAGGTCCCGTTGAACCTTGGAGGACATTGCTTACTGGAAGTACGTGCTTAAATTCGATGCGTAGACAACCAAGGACCATAAAGTCTCATCACGGCTGTTCCGAGAGCAAACGTCGAACTGTCAAGGTATTACCAGCCTCCCAGTCTCACATCAAAGTCTAGTTTCTCACAGTTCCATTAAACCAGTGCGATGAGAAACGTCCGCAATGTTCTAATTGCAAAAATCGTCTAGCCACCTGTCATTATGCTACTTCCGGCCCTTGGGTCTGGGCTGAAACTAGCGGCTGCCATGACTTGAAAATAGCAAAAACGGAGGCTATGATGTTGCATGAACCAGTGGTGTCAAGCCACAGTGCAAAACAAACGGTGTCTCAGCATGCCAGTCATGCCACGTTAACTTCCATGAGCCAGTTCAATACTCAACATCTCAGATTTTTATTGAATTGGACGACCTCAACTTCCTATTCCATCTCCCGTAATCATGCGGATTCTCTGGTGTGGCAAAAAGTTATTCCTCAAAGGGCCTTATCTTGCCCGTATCTACTACACGGCATTTTTACCGTCTCGGCGCTTCATCTGGCTCTTTCCAGTGATTGTCACGGAACCGAACAACAAGCCTTGATCGAGGATGCTCAACATCATCAGAGTGAAGCAATCAGGATGTTCACGAAAAATGCAAGTCAGTTGGGACCATCAGAGCAACTCGAAAGTTTCGCACTGTCAAGTCTCCTAATTGGTTCTGCCTTTGCATTTCCTCTAGCCGTTTCCAGACGCTGTCAGACTGAGACTAATTCACTAGATGAGCTTATCGGGGTTTTCATTCTCATACGCAAAATGATCAACTTCTCTACCCCTACAATGTCAGTTGTCCAAAAGAGTGAGCTAGGTGACCTCTTACTAGTTGAAGAGGACCATTCAAGTTTGTCTGATTCGTCTCGGCTGGCCATCGGCGCTCTGTATGAACTGCTGAACGCATCGTGCTCACCCCAACATGAGAGTTATCAGGCTTTTGCTTACACTATTGACTGCCTGGAGGGGCTACTTAGCAAGCTAGATGGCGCAGCAGAAACGATCTCGAGGAGCTTCATTTGGGTTTGCGAAGTTCCGGCGGCCTTCATTGACCTTCTCCAAAGGCACAACCCTCTTGCACTAGTCATTCTGGCTCATTATTGTGTTGTTCTACATCATCTGAGAAAGCGATGGTGGATTTCATCATGGGGTGAGCGCGTTCTTGATGTTATTGTCCAAACCTTGGATACTGCTTGGAAGCCTTCGATAGTCTGGGCTCTTCACGCTATTAGTGCACATTGTTAATGGCAGACAATGTCTCTTGGATTTGTATTTCGCACAGGGGAAGAGTACAGTATAATGGCCATTATGTGTCTGATCTCTCCTCTAATCACCTTTTGACTGGGATAGGAGTTTCAAATATAGAATATTCTAGGTTCATTCATGTAATAAAATTATTGAGTATTTATTTATCTGATATAAAATAGTATAAAATTTTTTGAAATTAGTTTTTAATATAAAAGAAATAAAATAAAATATTAAGTATATTATTAATAATTAAATCTTTATCTTATTAATATAGAATATTATAATTTTGACCATGGATGGCCCTAACCCATTGGATGTTTCGTATAAAAATTTCCTTTTCTCAGTCCCTGCGGCTTCCCTCTAGTTATTTGACCAGGTTTTAATTTTATCGACAAACTTATTGTTCCTGCATACTTTACTCTTAAGGTTATTTTGCGAGTTAATTTAATAACATACTTTCTAATAAGACCCAATTTCACACCTTTCCACTTCTTGATTTCCACTTCCAAATTCTCGCCTGTGCTCTCCCACCCGGTTCGGCATTTGGTTACTTTATTCGTTAGTCGGCTTACAAATGAATCGACGGGAATCCGAGCTCAAAATTACGCTGGAAGTGCAAATTATTAATCAGTGTCTTATGTCTGTATGTCTGAGTGGGATGATACGAGGATCTCCCACACGGAGAGATGTACTATATGCCTATCGGATCGCGTAATTAGAAATCAACTGATTCTTGGACATCTGGGATTGGTTGACAAAACATGTAAGAATATTGAATATAAATAAATATATATATATATATATATATATATACACATGTATATTCAAGATCACACACCTTCTCATTGTTCAAATTTGTCGGGCAGGAATTTCCACAGAATGAAAGTATTTCTTGTTTTCGCTCACCCGGAGCCTCAATCCCTGAGCGCGGCGCTTCGCCAGGTGGCCGTGCGAGAACTTGAAGCTCAAGGCCACGAGGTTCGCGTGTCCGACCTGTACGCTATGAATTGGAAATGCGTCGTAGATCGAGACGATTTCCCATTGCTATCGAAGGATCTTCCACTTAGAGTGGCATCTGCATCCAAAACGGGGTACAATTCGCATGGTCTTACGGAGGATGTCCTGGCTGAGCAGGAAAAGCTATTGTGGGCAGATACTGTAATTCTGCAATTTCCTCTCTGGTGGTTTACGATGCCTGCTATTCTGAAAGGATGGGTGGACCGAGTATTTTCATGTGGATTCGCCTATAGGGTTGGAGAGCACAACGACAAGCGCTGGGGGGATAGATATGGAGAAGGCGTTCTGTCTGGAAAACGTGCCATGTTGATCGTTACCGTGGGCGGCTGGGCGGAGCATTATTCACCTCGCGGTATCAATGGCCCCATAGAAGACCTATTATTTCCCATTCATCATGGCGTTCTTTTCTACCCTGGTCTCGAGGTGCTACCACCTTTCGTACTCTACCGGGTTGACAAACTTGGCGATAGCGAGTTCGACACTATGGCTGAGCAGCTTAGAGAGCGGATGCGGGGTCTCCAAACCACGAAGCCAATTCCATACCGCTGTCAAAATCATGGTGATTATCACATTCCTAGTATGGTCCTACGAGAGGAGATTGACACCGGAAATGCTACCGGGTTTGCCCTGCACCGCAAGATTCATGATGGCTCAGAACAGTAACATGCTCGTGACTTGTAGAGCATTTTAGAATGGTGTATGTTACGGTTTTTATGACATGACATAGCCTGTTGTTTCTGAAATAGCTGATAAACTGCGATTGCTGACTAGAATAGAGATAAATGTTACAACGTTTAAGAGACATTCATAAGTAACCTACCTGGATTTATGTCTTTATCGAATTCAGAATAATTTCATTTTCTAGATCCCCTTTAGAAACTGGGACACAATCAATGCACCCCGCCGTGACACGGTTATGGTGCCTGGAAATCTATATTCGTTATCGCCTTTCAGATCAATAATCTAGGAGTAAGTTACTATCTGACTCATACTTCTTCATCAGACCTCCAAGAAGGCAGACTAACTTTGGCTACCGTATAGGTCTGGCTAATGCACCGTCACATTGCATGGCATACCGTTGAAGGCCTTGCTGTGCAGGTATTGGAGCAACCGGACGAGATCCCCGCCCTCATTGACACCGACGAACTGGATTCAAATTGTAGCAGTGGGACGCATATGCGAAAGCGACTCTCGCAAGGGCTTGATGATGGCGTGTAACAAGAAGTTGTGAATATAATTTTTCCCACAACAATCCAATCAAGGCAACACAAACGTGCAAGCACATCTCTCGAGGTAAAAGTACTTTAGTATAGATTATTTAAACTATTATTTAAGTCTCAGTAATTATTAACAGAAACTTAGATTTTTATAATTAGAATAAGTACTAGAGGGGTTGCCTTGCAGCTTGTATAGTTTGTATGCCTCGGCAGCAATCATTATAGCCAACCGAGGCCCGACCAGCAATAACAAATAATAGCAATTGAAGAATAATTAGCCTGAATCTGTGAATATTGAGTATGACTTCTGATTGTCGTGCATTTGACGATAGGAACCTTTCATTAATCCATGTGAGTGAATGACAAATGATTCATCAGAAATACGTGCGCGTGGTGGAGACCGCTGATTACAGATCTGAGTAATACTGGCAATTCTAGATTGCTCATATCTGACAAAGCACAGGAAAGTTTGGAGGAAAAACCAAAAAAAAACAAAAACAAAAAAAATCCCCTAGCACAAATCGAGTAATATTAAGCAACACTACTGCGACAGCCGCTTTGCCTAACTTAACTCTTGGGTTCAGATCGTCCCCGCAGCGCCTCTCGTCTCCGCCGCCGCTGCTGTCAGATTATTATTATTCACCACCACAGAAGACACAGTCTACCCAACACCTGAGCAGAATTTCCTATCCTCTGAATAGCACGGAAAAGCAGAAGTTTTGGATAATCTCCTGACTGCTGTGCTGATCCGCTCGCTGCCGACAAACTTCCCGTCGGCATTGACCAGGAATCGCAGAAACTTCCCCGCTTCTGAGAGAAGCGCGCAGAAACTCGTCTTTTTTTACCTCTTCTCTCTATATACACACATACATATCGTGACGGCGAAACAATGCCGTCAACAACAGAGGAAAATCTACAATTCGACTCGGTGGAAGACGTGGTGGCTGCATTCAGTGCGTGTTTCATTGTGCTGTCGTCGGTTCTTGACATGTGACGGCAATCATCATGTCGCACTCAATGGCGCCGCAGTCGATGAAAACATGATCGCTAACATTATTTGCGACAGAAAATGGCCAGTTCGTCATCATCCTCGACTCGCAAGACCGCGAGAACGAGGGCGACTTGATCATCGCCGCTGACGCCGTCACCGAGGCCCAGATGGCGTTTCTGGTGCGATACTCAAGGTATATACGCACACATTCTCACCGCAAACACCAAACCTTACCAAGACTAACAAAACCCCAGTGGCTATGTATGCGCACCCATCCTGCCCTCCCACGCCGACAAACTGCTACTCCCCCAAATGGTGATCAACAACGCCGATCCGCTCATCACCGCCTACACAATCTCCATCGACTCCAACGAGGCCTCTGTAACAACGGGGATATCCGCGCACGACCGCGCCCTGACATGCCGTCGCCTGGCCGATCCAGCCATCAAAGCCGACAACTTCCGCCGTCCCGGTCACATCTTGCCCCTACGAGCTCGCGACGGTGGCGTGCGCGAGCGCCGAGGGCACACTGAGGCTGCCATTGATCTGTGCCGGTTGGCCGGCCGTGCGCCCGCCGGGGTGATCGGTGAGCTGGTTGAGGAAGGCGATGTCGTCGAAGGCGTCGCGGAGCTTACCGGTAACAATGGCATGATGAGGAGAGACTCGTGTCTGCGGTTCGGTCGTCGGTTCGGAATCAAAGTCACCACCATCGAGGATATGGTGGCGTATTTGAATAAGGTAGACCCCTCCGGGGATCTTGCCGCTACGAACGGTCATTGAGAGTGTTTATTTTAATTTTTTCTTTCTTTTTCTTTTTATATTATCTTTGGGCCATGTTGGTGGGGTTTTGTATGCCGGTATAGATAAGTTCTTCGCCATGTATAGTACCGACGTGTGTAATGAGAAAATAGAAAAAAGCAAGGCGTGGTGTACATTTATTGAGTTCAATTTGTTTCACTTTTATTGGGTATCTGTCTGGCCCTCTCGGTCATCTTTAAAAAAATAAAAAAATACAGGGGTCGAGCATCTCGGTATAATACATAAAGCAGATATAAATAAAAACCAACGCCGTGCAATGCAATGCAACCCAGAAATAGGAAATCCTCATCTATCGTTTCAAATGCGAGTAGTCCCGGAGAATTTTCATCATGTGTGTGTTAGTGGTCTTGCCAGTTCGGCGGGGCTTCTTGGTCTTCTTCTGCTCGATCTTCACCCGTGGCTTCACCACTTTATGCTTGTTCGCGGGGATCATTCCCGCCTTTTCGAGCTCTTCAACTACCCGCTGTTGATCTGGAATCTTGGTCTTTTCCCAAATGGTCCGAAATTCGTCATCAAAATGATGCACGAGCGAGGGGTCGTTGGCCCAAACCATCTTTGGATGATTGTCCTTTTTATTCCGCGTCACAAGCAGCTTGCCGTCCTTTTCAAGCGTGTCGATTGCCTGCTCAACATCCGGCCAGCCCTCCTTCAAGTCTTTGACTGAGATACCACTCATCGTAGTTTGTGCCTGCAACTTTTGGAGCAACTGTTCTTCCGTGCGAATATCGTGCGGCGGTCGGAAACTGAACGAGCCATTTCCGTTGTCTCCGCTTGGGTCGTAGTTGATCTTTTCGTGGACCTGCAGGATACTCCGCAAAGCACGTACATAGCCCTGGTCGTGCCGCCGTTCTTGCAGCGAGAGGTAGCCGACAATGTCCTCAAACGAGAGAGGTGCATTCTTTTCCTTTAGCTTTTGTATCGCATAGAGAACATTCGTCATAATATCCTTCCCCGTACCCGTATCTGCAGGCTGCGAGTACACAACGTTGGCATCATGGCGGCGTCGTTGATCACTCGCAGTGCCCGGCGTGCTCGGCGTAGACGCAACGTGCGAAGGAGTCGACGAGCCCGGTTGGCTGGTGGCAGCGACTCGCTTCTGCTGCGGGAGACGGCCAGCAGATGAGACAACGTTGGCGTTGAAGTTGTTGATCTGCTGTTGTAAATAGGACATATTGGGATACTGAAGGCGAGTTCCGATCAGACCCAGAGGGTGACCAAGGGGGTTGATCAAGCCTTGGTGGGCTGTGTGATATGAGAGATGTAAGAGAAAAGTGAAAACTAAAGGAAATCAAAACGAGGCCAACATGTAAAAAAGAGAGAAAAGGTGACCGATACACACACCCTCGATGGAATTGACTAAAGGAGCCTCAGCCCAGCCCAGCCAAGCCAGTTCAGTAGGCAGCGACGTCACGTGATGGTCGCGCTAAACCCGCTGCATCCAGCTCTCCCAAACGCGCCGAATCGCTTTGTTGAGGGCGAGACAAGCAACTCTCCCACCGACATGTCCTAATTCTTTACGACTGCGTTCTGTGCCATTTCTTCCTAATTGCACATACGCGCCCCGATTCGCCTCACTGTCGCTTCCTACATCACTCTTCCTCTGCGAGTTCTCGTCTTCCATCCGGGGTCGTTTTCCGACTTTGCAACCAGGGAGCGGCCTGTTGAGGCCATTTGGAACTCAACATGGCTGCAGCCACGATCGAAATTCCTTTTCTCGCGTCGCATTATGGTCTGTCTGAAGCCAGCTTGACCACCCTCACCCAGGCGCCCACAGTCGACCTTGTGAACCAGCTCCTGGAGAGCATCTCGACCAAGGCCCGCGAATTCGACGACCTCAAGTCGGATAAACTGCGTCTGGAAGTCGAGCTGGAAAACTCGGTCCGCTCGAGTGAGTCAAAGACCAAAGTACTGAAAGCTTCGGTTGAAAAGGGCTTGACCGAAATTCACGACCTGCGCACCCGTCTTCAAGAGTCAGGTAAATTTCATTTGCTTTTAAATACATATGTAGCTTTGTCCCTCTTTCTCACTGCTGCGCAGAGAACAACCGCTCGAACCTTGAATCCGAGATTTCCACTATAAAATCATCAACGAGCTCGAATGAGTCGGAAGTCAATGGACTCAAGTCACGCATCACTTCCCTCGAGTCGTCCAACCGCGATACGTTGTCTCTCTTGGAATCCAAAACCTCTGCCTACGACAAACTTTCGGAGGAACTATCCGCTACTCATCAGAAAACTGTCGACTTGAGGCGCCAGCTGTCTACGGTCGAGCAAAATCTTCAGGCAGCAAATTCGGCATCCGCAAGTGCTCGTTTCCGCGAACAGAGCCTTCAGCAAGAGCTTGACCTGACCAAGAAGAACAATGAATACTTTGAGACGGAACTCCAAGCGAAAAATGCCGAGTATCTCAAGTTCCGCAAGGAAAAGGGAGCTCGCATTTCTGAGCTCCAACGTGAAATCGAAGAAGCCTCTACGACAATCGACCAACTCCGCCGCAACGAAAACACCCTGAAGAGCCGACTAGACGACATTGAGCAGAAATACGAAGAATCCATTGCCTCGATGCAATCTCTTAGGGAAGAATTTACGTCCACTAGTGAATCGCTTCGCATCGAACTTGAGAGCGCCAATCGTCTAGCCCAGCTCCAAGAAAACGCTGCCACCACTGCTAAGCAGCGTGTGCAGGAATGTCAGCTGGCCCTAGAGAAAGCTCGTGACGACGCCGCGGAGGAAATCTCTAGGCTTCGAGTAGAATGTGAAACCGAGCATTCGGACAAAGAAGCTGCCGAACGCAAGGTCGTCGAGCTCGAAACACGAATCACCCAGCTCGAATCACAGGGACCTCTCAGTCCTGCTCCTCTTAATGGGGCCCCTTCCACGCCCCTTCGTCCGTCAACCCCTATTGGAACGTTCTCGCCGCGGACATCTAAATCCAGAGGCGGTCTAACAATGACACAACTTTACTCCGAGTATGACAGAGTCCGATCACAGCTTATAGCCGAGCAGCGCAACAATGCAGAATTAAAGGCAGCTCTCGATGAGATGGTTCAGGACCTTGAATCAAGCAAGCCTGAAATCGATGACTTGCGCGCGGACCATGCAAGACTTGAAAATGCTGTTATGGAAATGTCCAACATTCTCGAGGCATCTGGAAAGGAACGTGACGAAGCCACCCGCGAGGCGAGGAAGTGGCGTGGCCAAGTTGAAGGCCTGACCAAAGAAACAGAAATTCTACGACAACAACTTCGAGATCTTAGTGCTCAAATTAAGGTCCTTGTCTTGGAGGTCGCCCTTTCCAAGGAAGGCCAGGAATATGATAGGGAAGAGTTGGAAAAGATTGCTCGCAACGAAGTCGAGGAGTCCATGTCTACTCTTAACGCCACTGGTCGTTTCATAACGCAAAACTTGACCACATTCAAAGACCTCAATGAGCTTCAGGAGCAAAATGTTACCCTTCGCCGCATGCTCCGAGACCTTGGCGACCGCATGGAAAGCCAGGAAGCTAGAGAACGAGAAGTTTCGTATCAGCAGGATCAAGAAGAACTAAAGGAACTGCGCATTCGCGTCCAGACCTATCGGGACGAAATCACGAACCTCACAGCCCAAACCAAGAGTTACGTGAAGGAGCGCGACACATTCCGCAGCATGCTGATGCGCAGAGGCCAAACCGCCGGCGATAACTCCATCTTCTCGCAGTCTGTTCCTCTTGGATCAGCCCCACCAACGATACCACAGCAATCTACAGACGCCACCGATTATGCAGACCTTCTGCGTAATGTTCAGGCTCATTTCGACACTTTCCGCCAAGAGACGGCCACCGATCATACAGCTCTCAAGCAGCAGGTTAACGATCTTTCTCGCAAGAATAGCGAGCTTATGACCGAGGCAAGCCGATTAAACAGCCAGCTAGGCGCAGCTGCGCAGCGAGCAGAGTTACTCCAAAACAACTTTAATATGATCAAGACCGAGAACAGCGAACTCCAAAAGCGGTACTCTACATTGATGGAAAACGTGAATCGCCAGGAGATCAAAACACAGCAAGCCGCAGAGGATCTGGTTGCCGCGAAGGGATTGGTTGATAGTCTACAACGCGAAAACGCAAACCTCAAGGCCGAAAAGGATCTGTGGAAGAACATCGAAAAGCGACTTATCGATGACAACGAATCACTGCGGAACGAGCGAGGTAGACTTGATTCACTAAACGCCAACCTACAAAACATTCTCAACGAGCGTGAGCATACTGATGCCGAGAGTCGCCGCCGTCTACAACACAACGTGGAATCTCTCGAATCTGAACTACAAGCTACAAAGAGGAAATTGAACGACGAAGTTGAAGATGCCAAACGCACCACATTGCGACGCGAGTACGAACACGAGCAAAGTCAGAAGAGAATCGACGACCTGGTAACCAGCCTCGCTTCTGTCCGCGAAGAAATGATCGGCGTCAAGACCACACGTGACCACTTGCAATCAAGAGTCGACGAGCTTACCGTTGAACTCAAGAGTGCTGAGGAACGTATTGAGGTGTTGCACTCTAGATCCAGCGCCACTTCTGCTCTTGCAACATCGGCCGAGGCCGCTCCTGAAGCAGGTGAAGCAAACGGCGCTGGTGGTCTCTCAAGAGAACAAGAACTGGCGATTGAAGTTTCCGAATTGAAGCGCGACCTTGAGCTTGCAAAGACAGACTTGCAGCACGCCAAAGAACAAGTCGAGGATTATAAAGCTATCAGCCAAGCAACGGAAGAGCGTCTACAATCAGTTTCTGAAACCCAGGATCAGTACCGCGAGGAAACCGACCAGCTCGTGCAACAAAAGGACAGCAAAATCCAAGATCTCGAGAAACGTATTGAAGAAATATCCTCCGAGTTATCTACGTCAAACAGCGAACTGACCCGATTACGCGACGAGCAATCAGAAGTCACCCGTCGATTTGAGGAGCAAAAAGCAGGTTTTGAGTCGGACATTAGCCGCCTCAAAGAGGAAGCGGCGCGTCAGCTTGAGAATGCCAAAACCTACGAGCAGAGTGTGCAGGCACAAGCGGAGATTGCTCAACAGGCTCAACAAAACTACGAAAATGAGCTTCTCAAGCATGCCGAGGCCGCGAAGCAACTGCAAGCGGTGCGTTCCGAGGCCAACGAATTGCGTCTAGAAATCGTCGGTGTCAAAACCCAAGCGGAGAATTCCAAGAAAGACTTGGCTCAGAAGGAGGAGAGCTGGAAAGAACAGAAAGACCGGTATGAGGGAGAGCTACTCGAACTGCAAAAACGCCGCGACGAGATACTGCACCAGAACTCGCTATTACATACGCAGTTAGAAAACATCACCAAGCAGATATCGACTTTGCAAAAGGATCGCGCCAATATCGCCGCGGGTGAAGACGAAGGCGAAGGTGCAAGCTCCAACCTGGAGTCTCTTCAGGAAGTCATCAAGTACTTGCGAAGGGAGAAGGAAATAGTGGAAGTTCAATACCACCTCTCAACACAAGAAAGCAAGCGACTCCGTCAACAGCTGGATTATACGCAATCCCAGTTGGATGACACTCGGCTCAAGCTAGAGCAACAACGTCGTGCTGCTGCCGACAGCGACCACCAGTCGCTTAGCCACAACAAACTGGTCGAGACACTGAATGAGCTGAACGTATTCCGCGAGAGCAGTGTGACTCTGCGCAACCAAGCTCGCCAAGCTGAGATGGCTCTTGCAGAGAAGACTGCTCGCGTGGACGAGCTTTCTCAACAAATCGAACCTCTCCAGAACAAGATTAGGGAGTTGGAGAACCTTGTGGAAACCAAGGAGGAAGAGATGAAGCTGGTCCAAGATGACCGTGATCGGTGGCAACAACGCACCGAAACCATTCTTCAGAAATACAACCGTGTCGATCCGACTGAAATGGAGGCCCTCAAGGAGAAGCTCGACACATTGGAGAAAGAGCGAGATGCAGCGACCGAAGCCCGCAACTCCTTGCAGAGCCAAGTCGATGGATTCGCAGAACAGCTGACCAAGGCGGCCGAAGAGGCTAAAGGTGAGCTGCGTACCAGATTGACTGAGCAGTTCAAAGCCCGATCAAAAGACCTCAGTGGACGAGTGAAAGCTGTCCAACAAGAGAAGGAAGTAATTCAGCAAGAACTCGACTCGGTTCGCGAAGAGCTCAATCAGCTGAAATCGAAACCGGTGGAACCATCCGTAACCCCAATGCAAGTGGAGGGAGAGACGGCTACTCCTCCTGTGGCACAACAAACTGCACCTGCGCCATCCGCTGGTGATGAAGACAAGGTCAAGGCTCTTGAGGAGAAGGCGGCCCGCCTGGAAGCTGCGCTGGCTGAAAAGGAAGCGCAGTTCGATGCCAAATTGAAAGAGCGCTCTGACAAGATGAAGGAGACGTTTAACAGCAAAGTCGCCGAGATACGCAACAGCCACAAGCAAGAGATTGAGAACCTCAAGGCGCAACAGTCCAATGAGCCTGTACAACCCTCTGAAACCTCCGTCCCAGAGACTCCAGCTCCGGGAACTCCGGTACCAGGGGCACCTGCAAAGGCCGAAACTGGTGGTGCATTGCCAGAGCTAACCGAGAGCCAAGTTAAAGACCTTGTGGCCAACAATGAGACTATTAAAGGAATTATTAAGCGTAACATTCAAACGCAGGTTAACAAAGCCAAGGCACAGATGCAGCAACAGGAAGCACACATTCAAGCCGCTACAGGACCAAGTCCTGAAGCCTTGGCCGAGCTTGAGCAGAAATTTGCAGAGGAGCGGGAGCGCCTCAAGAAAGCCTCCGAAGTAGCAACTGAGGAGAAGGTCAAGTCAGCAGTTGAATTGAACGACAAAAAGACCGCTGTCAAGATCAGCATGCTCGAACAACGTGCTAAGACTGCTATGGCTAAAATCTTGGTCGTTCAAAAGGCAGCTCAAGAAACCCCTGAAAAGCCAGTGCAAGAGGTTTGGGAAGTTGCTAAAGACGCAAAAGCGCCTCCGCCGACTCCTGCAAAGCAACCTGTCGCCACACCTCAGAAGAGTACGCCCGCAACTCAGGGACAAACTGTTCAGCCTGTTGCTGCTGCAGCTCCACCACCAGCCACTCCAGCTGCTGCCCCAGTAACTCCTACTCCAAACGCAGCACCGAGTCCATTTGCGGCAATCCAGCAAAATCAACCGGCTCAGCAACAACCAGCGCCTCCAAATCCGTTTGCTGCCATTCAGCAAAACCAAGCCCAGACACAAACTACTCCCAATCCTTCTGCACAAGCTCAGCAAAACCAACCAGCCCAGCAGACTGCTCCAAGTCCGTTTGCCGCAATCCAACAGCAACAGCAGACGACACAACCTCCACAAGCCCAACCCAATCAACCAGCCCCTCAGAATCAACAAGCGGCCCTGCCTGGAAAACCACAACCAGGTAATGTTGGAACTGGGCCTGCTGCGTTAAAGGCTCTTCAGTCTGGTCTTCCCGTACCGCGAGGACGTGGTGGTCCCAGCGCCGATCAACAGGGGCAGCAGCAAGGTCAGCAACAAGGCCAAAACCAGAGTCAACGCGGCTCTGGATTACCTCGTGGTGGACGCGGTGGCCGTGGGCGTGGCAATCAACGTGGCGGCGGCCAGACAGCCTCACCACAAGCACAGGACGGAGCTGGTAATACCCGAGGCGGGATGAATGCAAATGCTCGTCAGTTCATTCCTCAGGGTAACAAACGCCCACGTGAGGATGGTGGAGAAGGTGGAGGTGAGGGTGAAAACAGTCTTGGAAAGCGAATCCGAGGCGGTGGGCACAATCGAGGCGGTTGATCTCTTTCCAAAATGCATGCTAGGCTCATTTCCTTTGTTTAAAAGTGCGGTGATATTTTTTTTATTTCTGTTTATTCTTGTGTCTTTTTAAGACGGATTATTGCATCTGTTTCCCTATATACAGAGAGGCGCTAGGCGTTTCTTGTGGGCATGTTTTGTATTTGTCTATGATTTTGTTATCTAAGTGTACGAGCAGTGTCAAATGTTCCATGAGACCACGTTCAGTGGTCATTTACATTCTACAATAACCCTACACAATTTAATGTGACATTACCATTTATTGTACAAGTCCCAAAACACAACTAGTACATAACCGACTCAACCTATGGGTATAGTAAGAGAAACAAGGTCATAATTCGTAGATCATCCCAAACAAAAAAAAATGGCAATCACCGTCGCTTTCCTCCGCCGGCCGACAAACTGATCATCTTCGCAAGCCCTTCGCGCTCCTTGTGCAAGAGGATCAGCCTGGCGTCTTCGACTCGCTTGGCATTTGGACGCTGTTGTTGCCCCGATTCCGTCACAATGGCAGCTGGTCCTACGAGTCGCCGTCGTTTCCTCTGTCCGATGCCCTGCCCTGCGGCCCAAGCAATGGTCCAATCTTCAAGTACGGTTTTCTCTGGTATCTCGCAACTCGAGCAGACCTTGCTGTGTGAGCCGACAGTCGCATGTCGATTCACCACCGCCAATGCCTCCACAGCAGCCGCGGAGCGAATATAGGCCCCGGTACGAATAGTGGTTTGTGGGCCGATGGTAACTGACGAAGACAGACGCGTCGTTATACCTTGGTCCTCTGAGGAAACTGGACCAGGCGCTGTTGGTTCGTTGTCTCCAATTATACACTTCTCGCCGATCACGCATCCATCGCCAATCTGTATCGGGCCCTCGAATGAGTAGAAACGAGCACGAGGATGTATCACTGTTCCTGACCCAATCATGACGGGGTATTTCCCATGAAAAGTCGCTGTTTCGGAAACTGTCGTGGTGGGATGAACGGAGACAGGAGCTCGAGGCGGCGGCGGCGGTCCGGAGGCTGCAGCTGACGGCGATACAACGCGTTGACGAGGGGCTGTTGCAGAGGGAGGTTTCAAGGAAGCTGACCCAGAGGATAATGAAGCCATTGCCTCTGTAATTTCCTTTCGTATTTGCAGTATGGTCGAGAGGTCAACGGGGATGGTTCGCATGTTGACTTGTGGAGATGCGCTAAGAGTCAACCTTACGACCCGCTTTTACTCTCAGCAGCCAATAGAAGCGGGGGGTTCGATGGTTGTATAAATTACTCCCTACAGCGAGTCTATTTGCAGATGAGAGGGGAAGAGCCTAAAAATCGCTAAAATAATAAAATAGAAGTAAAAGAGGAAGTCACACTGCCGCTATTAGAATTCTGAGTAAATTTATAGGTCATCGAGGGCTAGCTGACCAGGTGTGACAGTAAAATAAGAGGATACAAAGCTTCATTTAACATGAAGATTGGAAACCGAAACTATCAACTGATGCACATCATAGACATAGGTGTGTATTACCACAGCAGTTGTGTTCTCATAATATTACACCACGTAGCTGACAATGTCCATCAACAACATTTGAACTGGAAATGGCCCGTTCATGGGCGTCGAAGCTCGCCACTGGAAACACAGTTTCATCAAAACGACATATCGGAGGATGAGTCGGATTCTTCATACGCCATTTCGTCCATTGCTTTGTTGCAGTATTTATCAGCTAGTTCGTTCTCGGATCGTGAAATCCAGACATATTCGACGTTGCCTAGGTCACGGAGGTCATCGTCCAGTTTTGAAGCCTCCTGGATCAGATCCTTGTTGGCTACATCGTCACCGCGAGAATTGATCCATCCATTGTTGGCCCATTTGTATATCCACTCATTCATGCAGTCGACCGCATATTTGGAGTCCGAGAAAATAGTGACGTCAAGCTGCACGTTGTTGGCGACCATTTCCTCATTTGTGTCCAAAGCCATCTTCAGGCCCAGAATGATTGCTGAGATCTCCGCTCGCTGGTTCGTGGGTCTCTTCCATGCAGGAAGATAACTTTTGCGATGGAAATGCTTCCCCGAGCGAGTCATTCGAACTGCAGCGGCCGCGCCGATTGCGCTTCTATTGCCGTTACGACGGCATCCCCCATCCACATAGATTTCCATAATATATGGCATGGTGTCGAGATAGATAGAGCAATGGTCGAGGACGTGCTTATATTATATGTGGATATGCCTCAAGGGGACTCTCCACGCAAGTAGTGATTTCTGCGTGTCCTTTCCTTCGGATTTAAGCGGGGGTTGAATTTCAGAGGAGGAAATGGTTGAAACACAGTATTGGATGGAGAAGGCAGGTGGTTCAAGAGGCTAAGTTGTTTATCCCCAGGATGGAAAATCTTTATCGAGGAGCAAAGCACAAAGCCGGATGGTCGTCCAACCTTCGTAGTAATATATCACCTTTCAAATTCGGTATGGCGGCACTGGGACAGCTCATCGACCCCGACGATCTGCATAGTTGTTTTGTGATCTATCACATTCCATGCTACGCTAGTAAAGAACTTGTTGTTCATCTCTACGAAGGCCGGCCTTCTCGAAAGCGTGAGATACCGAAAACTTCATGTAAAAAGAAAATCAAGACGACTGGGCAGTAACGCGGCTGCTGTGCATGGGCGGAGCGGGAGATTTGGAGACTGCACGCTTATATAAGAATACATGGCGGCATCTCAAGAATTCCGTAAGAGAAAATCTAGTGCACTTCTTGAATGTTGATGGTTCAAAGGCCGGACCTGCCATCCTGTCAATGGCAAGAAGCGGCAGAGAATCTCAGTTCATTGACGGCGCAGGGGCTGGATGAAAAATGTGTTGGGCAGTCATGGGCAAGTAGAAGAGTGACTGTTGAAGAAATTGAGAAGATTCAGCCCCGAACAAAGTTCTTAGAGCCAGGTCGTCAAGATCTATATGTATGGCTAGACCTGACGCAGGCAGAGGACAAGTGTTTGAATTTCTGGGAGGATGATACCTCACGACCCAGAGTATGTGAGTCGATACTTGGAGAAAAAGAGGTTTCATCATCGGAGAATGGAACGAGGGGGCATTCTGGCCACCAAAGGTTAATATAACTGCGATACTGTGGTGTTTACTAGAAATTAAAGGTTGATTTGATGCCCAACCCTATGTCCCTAGGTCGTTTAAATATACATAGAGGCAAAGTTGCTTATGTATGGAAATTTGAATGCACAAGGAAAGTGTTGGGATACCGGTGCAGTCGAGTGAGCGCCAAGGGAGCATCACGTGATGCCGCCTACGCGCGAGGAACCCCTTTACCGCGTCGGTGCCAGATAGAATTAAGAACACACAATCGACACCATAGTAATTTGCTTGTTATCTGTTTCGCACCCTGAATTCTACTAGTAGAAGGTTTTACCCACAGAAAGCAATATAAAAAAAAATAAAAATAAAAATAAATATTTGAATTGAGAATGGTTGTTCATTTCCCCTTTTTAACAAACGCTGGTAGACGAAATCATGCACCGAGAGTTCGGGTATATCAAGTTGCGAACCTAAATTACATGTAGATGTTGCCAATATGCTCAAATTGAGAACAGTGTCAAATTGCCTTCTAACCCAAACAGGATATCGATTCCTTATATTGCAAATTTTTGAGCAAGACAAAAAGCTGCAGCCTGAAGCGGAACAAGTACAGTGTTTAAGTGCGGGGCGCCCGAGGAGCACTTCATCATTTATTGTTTCTCCCTTTTCATCAATTGACCACTGTTTAATTAAATAGCAATGTCCACACCCAACCGCCCCTCATCGCCCTTCAGCAGCAAGTTTGACGACCTTGTACAAGGTCTTTTGCAAGCATGGCATGTTCCGGGCCTTGCCATCGCCGTCATTGACGGCGCCTCTACCTTCTCCAAGGTAAGCGACAGTGTCTCTCTCATGATCGTTTTGCTGACGTAAAAACCAGGGTTATGGACATGCTATTTTTCCTAATAAAAAGGTAACACCAGAGACAGTTTTCTTTACTGCCAGCACCACCAAATCCTTCACTGCTGCCAGTGTCTTGCTACTTGTCGATGATACCGCGACAAATCGCGTCTCAGGATCTGTCCCGCCAGACTTCTCATTGACCTCGACTATTTCGTCTGTGATCCCAGATGATTTTGCCCTTGACGACGAATATACAACATTAAATGTCACCTTTGAAGATGCTCTCAGTAACAGAAGTGGTCTGCCGGATCACATATACAGCTTCAAACCGAAGACGGTTCCAGTCAAAGAAGTCGTCCAGTCTCTGAGGTACCTTCCTCGTGCCGCAGAGCTCCGCACCCAGTACTTTTATAGCAGTTACATGTTTTCTGCAGTCTCATATGCAATTGAAAAGATGACTGGTAGTGGGCTCGGCGATTTCATGAGGGAAAGGCTCTGGGGACCGCTGGGAATGACTCGTACTTATTGGACACCGCAAGAAGCGATGGAGGCTGGTAGTTCAGGGACAGTTCTAGCTCGTGGCTACGCCTGGGATTCGCCGTCAGAGAAATACGTTGAAGAGGCCATTCCTGACTTTCCAGCTGTGTCAGGGGCGGGAGCAATGATCAGCAATGTTTTGGATTACGTGAAATGGCTGCGATGTATGATGACACAGTCTTCTCCTCTCAGCCATTCCTCCCATCAGGCGCTCATCGAACCACGCATTCACTATCAAAATCAGAGCACTAATCCCTTTCCTGGGCCCCACGCTTACGCTCTTGGGTGGAGGATTGATATGTATCAAGGCCATCGTATTATCTGGCATACTGGTGGTTGGACTGGGTTTGGTTGCACTATGATGTTCCTTCCTCATCTTCAATGGGGTGTGGTCATGTTGGGAAACACGGCAGTGACTAGCAACATGGTCCAAACGGTGCTATACATGCGTTTACTAGACGACTTGCTCAACACGCCACTGGGTGACCGTGTGGATTGGGATGCTGAGCTGAAGGAGCGCCGGAATAGAAACAGACATGGAAACGCTTATGCCTTACCACGGCTCTACCCTGATTTGCCTTCGCCTATTTCTCCTCCTTCCCTCCCCTTGGAAACACTTGCGGGTCGATATCAGCATGCTGGCTACGGGGAAATGCATTTTGAGTTGCACGGAAACGAGCTTGTAGCCCAGCGCCTTACTTATGAAATCTCCATGGTCGTACGAATGACTCACGTTCACGAAGACTCCTGGATGGCAAAGTTGGAAGTTGTCAATAAAGACCCGCAAGATCACGGGGCCGTTAGAGCAGAATTTCAAATAGCAGATGGCATCGCAGCACGCGTCGGATTGGATTTGGAGCCTGCGCTGAACGGTAAGAAGATATGGTTTGACCGGGTTTCTTCAAAAGTGTGATTACAACGGCTGTATTTTTATTATTATTAATGTAAGTATGTTTAATACCTAGACAATAAACAGCAAACTATGCATTTTCTAGCAGCGTACTCCGTACATACTTCCCAAACAGGCAAGCGTCGGAAAAGCGGCCGACCCCGCAGCGCAGTGCATGACGCAACGTCTCCAACACTCCAACATCAACAACGTTGTTGAAACGCCAACAGACAACATCAATTGATTCTAGTCACTTCACGCTCTCATTGTTTGAAATCTTCCAGGGCGCTCGCTTTCAATTGAAAAATGGCGGCTCTCCTAAAACGTCCGCTCAAGCTCGCTCTAGTGCAACTTGCTAGCGGTATCTTCCCTTCAGTTTACAAACGCAGCTCAAAGTATCTATCGCTGACACGGTGATTAAGGAGCCGACAAGGCTGCAAACCTCAGCCATGCACGCACCAAAGTCCTTGAGGCTGCTAAGGCGGGCGCCTCTCTGGTCGTCCTGCCCGAATGTTTCAACTCGCCGTACGGCACGCAATACTTCCCCAAATACGCCGAGACTCTCCTCCCTTCACCACCCACCAAAGAACAGTCTCCTTCATATCATGCGCTGTCCGCCCTCGCCGCTGAAGCCAAGACCTATCTTGTCGGCGGCAGCATACCCGAACTCGAACCCTCTACCCAGAAATACTACAATACGTCCATGGTGTTTTCACCGACGGGCGCACTGATCGGAACCCATCGCAAAACACACTTGTTCGATATTGATATTCCCGGGAAGATCACGTTCAAAGAGAGTGAAGTGTTGTCTGCCGGAAACAACGTCACTATAATCGATTTGCCTGAGTACGGCAAGATCGGACTAGCCATTTGCTACGATGTCCGCTTCCCCGAGCTAGCTATGATTGCAGCCCGGAAAGGGGCCTTCTTACTCGTCTACCCGGGCGCCTTCAACATGACGACGGGACCGCTTCACTGGTCCTTGCTGGGACGGGCGCGAGCTGTCGACAACCAGACGTATGTGGCCATGTGCTCGCCAGCTAGAGACATGGGTGCTACGTACCACGCATGGGGACACAGCTTCATTGCAAATCCAAATGCCGACATCCTTGGCGAATTAGAGGAAAAAGAGGATATCGTGTATGCTGATTTAGATAACGAGACGCTGACATCTTCGAGAAGAGGAATCCCGATGACGACGCAGCGGCGGTTTGACGTGTATCCTGATGTGAGCGCATGAGCACGTAGAATGATCTACGGGTGAAGTATTGGTAAATTAGCATATAGAAACATCTACTTGTAAACATTTTCACAAAATTATCGAGATCTTGAATGTATCGCGCTATCGCACCAATCAGATCATCTGTGTGGGTCTGTATCACGTGAGTCATAACGTCTGCCAATAGGATTGCCGCACAGCCTAAGCGACCGCACTACCGGCGAATCCACACAAATCAATCGAGCCGCGAAAGTTCGCTTTCCTTCGAATTGACCGACCGACGAACGACAACAGCACACACGACAGCCGGCACTTCCTGTCACATTCAGTCAGTTGTTTTTATCTACTATCCCGAGTCTTCTTTGCGCTCGAGAACTAACCGTTGATTCGCAACCACAGAAATGTCCACCACCACCAAGGGAAAGAAGAGCGGTCGCTCCGCCATCGCCGATGTCGTGTCGCGCGAGTACACCATCCACCTGCACAAGAGAGTACGTTGAACCAGAACAATCGCTTGAGTTATCCTATCCCACGCATACACTGCGGCCTCAATGAACCTTCCCTCCATTGTCGACAAAACGGTCTCGCCGAAGCGTTGAAATCGCTATTTCATTCCTTCGCCAGACGCAGTAGATATTGGAGACAAGAACAGGACAGAGAACACAATGAGAGAGAAAAAAAATTACACAAAATTAGTTTGATGAAGTCCACCTCATGGCCTGGCCGCAGTGCAGCAGCCCCTCAGAAAAATAAATTCCTCAATTATTCATTTCTTGCAAAAAGGCATTTTGGACGGAAGACTAAATTCTAACTCTCTTTTCTTTTAAGGTGCACGGTGTCTCCTTCAAGAAGCGTGCTCCTCGCGCCATCAAGGAGATCCGCGCTTTCACCGAGCAAGCCATGGTAAGATTCATTCATGCATACTTACTTCACCGTTTGGATGAGGCTGCTGACTCCGAGTTTGCACTGCAGGGTACCAAGGATGTCCGCCTCGACCCCCAGTTGAACAAGAAGGTCTGGGAATCCGGTATCAAGGGTGTCCCATTCCGCCTGCGTGTCCGCATCAGCCGCAAGCGTAACGACGAGGAGGGTGCCAAGGAGAAGCTGTACAGCTACGTCCAGGCCGTCAACGTCAAGGAGGCCAAGGGTCTTAACACCACTGTTGTCGAGGATGCTTAAAGAGATTATTCCCCCTTGTTCTCTTGTTGTCCTTATAGCCTACAAAAAAAGAAACTTTATTTCAATGACGGGTGTTACATCTTTTCTATCTCTCCTATGTGTTTGAAGACCATGGCATGGTAATGGAATGGCATTGGCGTGTTTTCCTCTTTTTATGTCTCCTCCACGTTTTGAAATGAATGTGGATGGAGTGGGGATTCAAATTCCCAGCCGATTGACGAGAGTCGTCTTTTGGGGGAAAAAAAACAAATATGTTGAAATGAAACCTCAAAAATTCGAAATCTTCACAACGTACCTCTTCACGAGTAGATTTGTAGCTTTATATGCAGCGTAATTTCTGCCATGTTACAATGTATTGGTGCTCTGGGTGTTCTTCGCAAAGCTAGAAATCACTTAAGGAACAAGGATTCAACAAAATTAGGTGCCCAGAAAGGGAATGAATGCTATTCTCAATACTGACATTAAGAACACTGGCAATTGGCTTTTCAACTCATAATACACTTGAATGAAGAAATTAATCTGGAAAAGAATAATAGTAATAGCAAAACTCCATGCTTCAAATCAAGACTCATACAAAAACCGAGGCTGCAAATGCTCAGTGTCTGAAATCGACGGGGGGAAAAAAAGAATTGAGGCGCGGCCTGATGACTCTATACAGTAAGTGAACTCCGGAGACATGACGAAGATGAAAGAAATCGAAAGAGGTCAACACATTTTTGGAAAAGGTTGTGTACAAGATCGGAAGACTCCACAAAGCGAGACAAATTGTTGGGGGGGCCGGTTATTGGGGTGAGTATTCTTCCTGTTGTTGAAAGAGGCGCAAGAAATCTGATAGGATAATCACACTATGCCAACAAGACAGCTGGTACCGAACGTGATAGGCCTTGTGAAGGTTCAGAGAACAAATTTGCCAGACAGGAATGTGCTCGATTTGTGCTTTCATCATCATAAAGGGTTCAATCAACTCCCATGTGAAACAGTTCGAGGTACCGAGATCTTAATTCTAGAACACTTTAGTCAACTTAAGCATTGTGGCAATGACAATGCAAGGACATCAGTAGTAAACTAGTCAAAAGGCGTCGCTCAACTCGAGACTGTCGCAAGGCAATGGGAGGAGATCCACAGTATGATTCATCGGAAAGTCGTACCCAACAAGACACTGCTCCATAGGTAGTAATGTGTCGAAATCGGCAGACTCACGACCAGAAAGTTCCAATCAACCCATCATTGCTAAAATAACAATGAGGGGATATCCACAAACTGACTCATAAGAGGTGCACAATTCAACTGAACCGCCAAGGTGCAATGCGAGGAATTCAACGAACTAATAGATGAAAGCGGGACAAAAGAGCGACCATTCCCTTGACAGAGTATTTTGGCGTCTCTGAAGATTCAAAATGAAGAGTGAAGGCCATCACATCTGTAAAAAGTAGGACATTATCGTATCCAAGGGGTGGTGAAGAGCAAAGGCGAATCAAGAAATAAAAGCCAGCTGCAAAGGTCTCCGCTTGTAACACACAAACCAAGGAGACATGAGACGCAAAAACAACATGATGGGTAATGAGAGCTGGAATACACAAGATGCATAAAATTGTACACGACCGATGCGAAACGCACCAGTCAACTTCTAAGCAGCCAAGCTTTCCTTGGCGGTTTTCAAGGCATTTTCAAGCTCCCCCGCTGCGTCTTTTTTGATGCGGAGAGTCCACAGATCCATGCCGGAGCCATCTTCGCGGGGAACGAGAAACTGGCAGTTAGTGCCTTGAACTTTGTAGTCAATGGCAATGTTGATTGAGGTGTTCAGTACAGCCCTTCCACTCGGTTCGGCACGCAAGAGAATACGAGCACGCTTAGTTTCCTTGTTGACGAGAATTCGAAGAGAACCAACACCCTGGGTTTCCCAGGTCTTCTCAGTCTTATCACCACCTTTGGCTTCGACACTCTTGAGGCCTTTGGCGCGAGTATTAAAGATGCAGTCCTCGTCTTCTTCACCAGCGTTGCTCATAAGGTTAAGCTGAGCGTCCTTGTACGTGTCAGTGTCGGTATCGTCAGCATTGGAATCCGATGTGACGCTAGGAGTAGCACTGGCAGAAAGGAGGTGAGACGCCGGTTTGGGAATCGCAAGACCGCCGAATTGGGTAGATGCCGCGGGCTTGGGAGCTGCAGATGACATTAGCCTTGGTCCAGTACCAATATTAGATAACTATATGGACATACCAAAAATACTAGAGCCATTCGATGTGTTCAAAGATGCAAAGGGGTTGCTAGTTACTTGACCAAATAGCTGTGGCTTTGGGGCCGCAGGCTTCTCATCGTCTGAGACCTGAACAGGAGTTCCGTCAAGATTGCGGATACGGTCGAATAGACTACCCTTTGATGACTCGGTGGCTGGCTTTTCGGCTTCAGCCTTGGACTCTTGTTTAGAGCTGCTGGAACGCTTCTTCAAGTTCTCAGTGAGATCGTCATCCGAAGAGTCTTCCTCGGTATTCGTGGCAGAGTTGGAGAGATGGCCGAAGATGTTGCTGCCAACAGAGGGCGCAGAAGATTTGCTGTCAAAGACCGATGTTGCAGCCTTGGGCTCCGCAGGGGCGGTTGTGGTCGTCTTCTTTGCTGGGGGCTCTTCATCTTCAGATTCGCTAGAGTCGTCATCGTCATCACCGGCAGCCTTTTGACCAAATTGGCTAATGAAATTAGAGGTAGACGAGACGTTGAACTTGGGAACGTCAAGTTTGACCCCCTGAATAGCTTTCTGAGAGTCTTTCGAGACAGGCTCGCCGAATTTCTTGCCAAATTGGCCGACGAAACTTTCCCCAGAAGTCGCAAATTTGGGAACTTCCAAGGCAGGCTTTGACAGCGATGGGGTACCTTCCTTGGGCTTTGGGGCAAAGAGATTGGTTTCCTTGCTGGCTGTGGAAGTGCTGGGGGTGGAGCCAAACGGACTAGGTTGGGCAACAGCGCTGACTGATGGCTTGAAGGTCGGGGTGGCACTGGCAGCCTCTTTGTCCTGAGAACCACCAGAGGCAAATGCATTTGCAAAAATGCCAGCAGTAGTAGATCCAGATCCAATGGACTGGGTTGGACCACGTACGGGGCTTGTAGCTCTACGTTTGCCACTTGGGCTAGTCTCCTCTTCAACATCAGACGCTTTTCTCTTGATCTTGGAAGATGGCAACTGAGGGTCTGGGTTTGTAAGACGAGCCGCGGAGGGACCCGTTGCCTTGGATTTCTTGGAGAAAATATGATCATCAGCATGAAGATCAGTCGCTTCATCAAGCTTACGCTTTCCAGGCTTGTTTGTAAGTGTTCCGACAGGGGCATCCATGGTTTTGCGAACACGAAGGTAGAATAGAATGACATCATCCAAATTCTGAGTGTCAGGATCGAACGAAGCGACTAAATCTTTGAAGCCTCTGTTCAGATCACGGATTTGTGCGCGCTTCGTGAAATCTCGGTTCTCATCGGGAGACAGCCGAGAAGGAGCCTTGGTCTCTGCAGCCTTCATAGGTGAAGGAACGAGAGATGTAGCGGGGACTTTGCTCTTAAGAGTCGTCTGAGGCTTAAAGGCTTCAAGGGGACCGCGCTTGCCAAAAGCACCAGAAGGCGTAGAGTCCTGTGGTTTTTGTTGCGCAGGTCCAGAAGGGCCTCCACCTAACAATGGCTTGGACGCAGGTGCGGAGATAGCAGGAGTTGTAGCTGCAGGTGCAGGTTTCGGGGTATTCCCAAATAGTGTGCTGAAAGGATTCGAGGCGGTAGGGGGCTGTACCGCATTTGAAGAGGGTGTGAAAGTCGATGCTGTTGTAGTAGTCGGCTGCTTCACAGAAGAGCTGAAAACGGATGATGCACTTGAAATTTGTCCATTTGTTTTAGGTTTGGCATCAGGCGAAGTGCTCATAACGTCAGGCTCGTTATTAAACCCAAAGGGGGATTTTGTACCGGTTAAACTTGAAGACTGGTTAAGGTTCGAGAAAGGATTGGCAGGCGGCGCAGCGGAGCCAGTGGGATTTTTAGTCGCTGTTCCAGGTGTGGATGGGGCAAACAAAGAACCACTTTGGGGTTTAGCCTGCTGGTTTTGCCCAAATATGCTAGCACCGTTGGTAGCTGGAGCAGTAGAAGTAGTGCTTCCAAATAAATTCGGGGCACTGAACGGGCCATTAGCAGTCTGATTGAAGCTTACGTTAGAATTCGATGGTGCCGTGGTGGATGTTGACGGCGCAGGTCTTCCAAACAACGATTCGCTAGGCTTAAAGCCAGATGAGCTAGGTGCAGGAGCAGTTGTAGAAGACTGTCCAAAAAGATTAGAGCTGCCCATCGCTGGCTTGGGTTGAAATGTGTTTGGAGTGGCAGCTTCGGAAGATTTGCCAAACATCCCAGTATCAGCCGCGGTAGAGGATGACTTTCCAAACAGAGTGGATGTAGTCGTCGCTGTTGTTTGAGGTTGAAAGTTTGAAGATGTGGGAGCTGGGACAGCAGCAGACTGGCCAAATAGAGAGGAGCCACCAGCAGTGGTTGCTGGGGTGGACTGTCCAAACAGCGAAGACGCAGTTGTTGCTGGCTTAGATTGGAAAACAGAATGTGGATTAGAGGCAGGGGCAGCAGAAGACTGTCCGAACAGATTCGATGTTCCAGTCGTCGCTGGTTGGGATTGAAACGTGGTGGTGGGAGCAGACGAGTTTGTAAGCTGACCAAAAGGCTGCGTAGGTGCAGTTTGGGGGGCAGTACCGAAGATTCCTTGGGGCTGACTCACCGGCGTCGAGCCGCTGGAGAAGTTGAAAAGGCCGGCGGTCTGCGTTTGATTCTGAGGTTGTGTGCTACCGCCGTTGAGGTTGGCAAAAGGATTATTCACGGCAGAGCCAGGACCGCCACCAGGAGTAGAGCTAGCACCAAAGCCAAAGTTGAAACTCGAAGAACCACCAGCACCGAAAGCGATAGGCTGGGATCCGTTCTGGGTGGCGTTGGATGTTGCTCCAGGGAAACTCTGAGACTGGCCGAAACTGAAGCCGTTGGCAGCTGGGGGATTTGCTGAAATACCTGTGTCTGCGGCGCCGTCGCCAAAGGAGAAGGCCTGCTGAGGTTGAGCCTGGCCGCTCGCTGGCTTGGGACGCCGTCGGTTCAGCTCTTTGATCCTAAGAGAACCGGGTAAGCGCGGTGCTCGACGCATTGGTAACGACGGTGGAGGAATTCTTCTCAAAGATACAGATGAACAAAGGGACGAGGGGATGACAGGGAGGGCTTTGATTGCAGAAAAAGACGAGTAGATGCGAGCAAAAACAAGCTGGCCACGCGTCAAGTTTGTGGGACATAAGCGAATCGAGGGGAACAAATAAAAGGCATCAACAATATCACCGCAGGAACAGCGCGTGGTGGCAAGCAAACAAGCAAGCGTTGCCCGGCGGTCCCTAATCGGGAAACGGCCTCACAACACAAACAGTACCATCAATAACGAAAAGAACGAAACACAGGCTACTTACTTTCTGTTGGCCAATTGAGCGGCCGTTGCCCGCTGGGGCGTATCGTTTGGTGTGCTCGACATACTGAAGTCAACGCCCGCAAACCTGTCAGCATGGGGACCGGGCAGCGTGCGTTTAGACATCAACAATGGGTGGCGCTCCAAGTTCCCTAGCTCTGTGGAGACGCAGGGACAGACCGCCCGTTGTACAAGTCCACCACAAAGGCTTTCTTCTAGATATCTCTTGGTCCAAGCTCTGGTTTGTTTTCCCGGTCACGGTGGAAGTTGCACTCGGTTCGTAGCTGACACACTTCACAGGCCACACTAACTGTTGCGGTTTATTACTGTCGCTTGTGATCGTTCTTCTTCTCTTTTTCTCGACGCTCGAATGCGCTCGCGAGTTGCTGGATCAACGAGTGGCGTGGATTCAATGAACACGAGATGCGGCAGTAAGGCCAATTTGCGCAACCCAGTGACAACCCGGTGTGAAGGCGCACACAAAGTCGGCAAGAGAAACGCGATGAAAAATCGTCCCCACTGGGTATTTCAAAAATCCTCGCGGTGGACTCGATGATACACAGTTGTCGGGGCTGGCGCGGTCAAGAGCCTCTACTGCTCTAGAAGCTACGCCAACGACCGAGGGAGAAATGAGAAACGCGGCAGAACAGCACAGAGACGAAGCATCAGCCGAAGCAAAACCGTGCGCGCTCCGTTGTCGATCGAGCCGGGAGCCGAGATGGGACGATGGCTTAGTCCAAGGCGTGGAGCGACGACTCCTGGATGTTGACTTTTTTTTGCCGTTCGCTTTTTGGCCTGTCGCGACTTATTTGGCGGGCAAGAACGGGGGCGAAAAGCGAGCCGGGTCACGTGCCAGGTCTTGGCATGCCGATGTCATCAGTTGCATACATTTACTGACAATAGCCTTGTTGTCGTTTTGTTATACGAATAGTGAACAATTTAGGATTTGCGCTTTTTTCTTCTTCTTATTTTTTCCTTTTCCTTTTTTTTTTTTTGCAAAATATCTTTGTACACCTCAATGGCGAGGAAATCAATATCGAAGCACTCTGGGCTATATATATACTTATCGGGACATGGATCCAATGCAGACACTGTTTGTGTTGACTGGGCATGTTTAGTGCCAGCTGGCATGTGTGATACATTGATTAATTCATTGCACGTTATCTCAACAGTACAGCATTCAAATTCAAATGTTTTTAGCGTTTTGTCAACGTCGAGCATACGTCGGTAATTAGGCCAAATGTATAAAGGAATGCCTCATTGACGAGCTTTACAAATTCAACGAAAAATGCATCATGGTCAACTGGTTGCACCTGTGGAGGCCGATCAAGGAATCGTAGTGAACAATCGTCAACTGGTAGAGTGAAATGCAATCTGGTTCATTCAAATTTCTCTGCCAATATTAACATCAACGAGAGAATGTATTGGCTATTCAACTTGAACTAAAGAATGGCAAGGTGACAGTCATTTCATGCAAAATGAGCATCCCCAAAAAATAAAACAGCAATCAACGCAAATTCTAAATGAGTGACGATAGTTGGAAAACAATTCAAAGCAAGTTCAGCATGTTCAAAAAACTAGTAATCGTCGCCGCGGCTGATGATTTCGTTGCCGGAGCCCTTGATCAAGATAGTCTGTCCGTACATGTATGTCAGTTGAGAATTCAGCTAAAAACAAAAGGTAGCACGCACATGCTCAAATTGAGCGGTATAAGAGCCCTTGATATCATTCAGCGGATGATACATATCAACGATGCCGTTGGATACCAAGCTGTTCATCTGAAACAGAGAGTCAGCTAACTCGAACACTTTTCTTCTTGGAAATAATCAAAATATCACTCACTCCCAAAAGATACTTGTCGAGACCAAGACGGTCAAGGTAGCGACGACAAAATACAATGGTCCCAAAATTTTGGTTGATAGTTTTCAGCAACGAACGAGCCGAGGCAAGAGGAAGATGCGCCGAGGGTGCGTCTGGATTTTTGCCATAACCATAGACACCAGCCTATTTCAAAATTAGATAAAGAGCATACTAAAAAGCAAACGATACTAACGCCGTCGTTGAGATAGCCTTTTCCAGTGGTACCAAACGTTTCGATTGCAAAGACCTCCCCTTCTTCCATCTTGGTCGGGTCATTGGTTTTGACAAACGGGATTGATTTGCCACCGTGGATAATATACGGCTTGATATTGTGGCCTGTGATATTCCGGATTGCTTTCACTGGATATACCTTCTTGTCTATCTCAACCTCGTAGCTCTCCATGGCTTCTTGGATAGCGGCGCTAATGTCGCTGATCCTAGCGTCGACCCCCGAGTGCTAGAAATAAACTGTCAACATACTGATATTTGCAAGGATGTTTAAACAGACACCTACTCTGAGGCCAGTGTTGGTAGCATCCTTTACTGCGGCCAGCAAATTATCATAGACCGGATCAAAGGTCATTGTGAATGCACTATCGACAATCCAGCCGTTCACATGAACCCCAAAGTCAACCTTCATGACATCCTTCTGCTGGAGGATTACGTCCGGCTGGCCCGGGTTAGGGGTAAAGTGGGCTGCGCAGTTGTTCAGGGCTAATCCAGTTGGAAATCCCATTCCGCCTTTTAGGCTATCACCCGGCTCAAGACCCTGATGGCCCACCAAAGCACGCACGCCATCTTCTATCCCATTGGCAATATCGGTGAGACTCTGACCCGGTTTGACAGACTTGTGAACCCAGTGGCGGACTTGGCGATGGATCTCCGCTGCCTTTCGGTAGTCATTCAGCACTTCGTCATTGGAAATATGTCCGCGTGCGAGATAGCGTAGCTCTTCGCCGGTGGTCCGAGAGAGATTCTCATCCTTGGGCTCCACGATCTGGCCTTGCGGATACTTGCCCCCGGGAAAGAGTTGAGAAAGAGGAACACGAGGAGGAAAGGACTGTTGGGTGGCAGAAGTGCCAGACCCGGACCTTTTCTTTTTTCCTCCGCGCTTCTTCTTCTTTTTATTTTTCGGTTTTTCCTGCGTGTCTAGAGATCCCATATGATTTTAGCCCAATATGTTCAAAGAAAGGCTCACCGACGGAGACGGACCATTTTCCGTAGGAGTTACCCCGGCCATGGACGAATTCTGCCCATCGCCATCCTCATCGTCGTCGCCACTGTCAAAGTCGCCGTCGCCGTCTTCGAGCAGGTTTGCACCACGAGACTTGCCTCCAACTGCGTTCGACTTGGTCGGAACGGAGCTGGTGGCTGTTGCACGATTGGAATATTAGCAAGTTTTGCGGCTGAATCGGGGTTTCAGGGCTAGGTACCATCTTCATGGTGCTTGTCTCCTTCGTAGGTCTTGGATCCCATTTGAACGATTACGCGCCTTTAGTCGGTTGTTTCGCAATTGCCTAGATTGATGTCGAAGTGGACTCGAGCCTGACGACGGAGCTGGGATTGTAAAGCGTGGGGAAAAAGAGCTGCCCCACACCAAATAACAAGGAGCCAATCATATCGCTGCGTGCCCACATCGCCCAAAGTGGAAGGCCGACCGAGGTTTCTCCTTTTGAGTGTCAATATCAAATATTAAACATACACATTCAGGGAGCCCGAGTGTATCATCCTAAGACATATATGCTTTATTAGAATAGACAACCTGGCTGTATTGTCCTTGGCCAAATCAAGGAGTGTCAGAAACCCTTCAAGAATCACTAAACATTCTGCATGCATTCATTCATGCTGGAAATCGTGTACCAGACATAGCAACCAGAGACGTAGAAGGGGTCGAAGAATCGTCACAGATTGAAAAACATCACACCAAGCTAAGGCAGCTTACCCGAGGCGCTCCACTTTCCCCCCATGTCGCTGAGTTTCCCAAAAGGGCAATGTCACCTGCCAGCTCGGATCTTTTGCCTATAAAACCGGCGGGGATGCTCTGGCAGATGCTTGTTTGTTGTTCAAACACTTCTTCCTCCATTGGATTTATTTTTTTCAAGATTCCTGTCTACCATTTACCTTAAATGTCTGCACTGCGCCTCCAGGATAAAGTCGCCATCGTCACGGGTGCCTCTTCCGGACTCGGGAGGGCTATTTCGCTGCGATATGCCCGCGAAGGAGCCAAGGTAGTCTGCGCAGATCTGTCCCCTACGGCACGCTCCCAGGTGCCTGAAGAGACAGAAGTCACGACACACGACCTGATCACCAAAGACGGAGGCCAGGCAGTGTTCGTTCAGACTGATGTCGGGGACGCCGCCCAGGTGGAACGCCTTGTTCAGGCCGCTGTTGACCACTTCGGTCGACTTGACGTGTGAGCTTTACCTTTGAATCTGATGCCAAAACCACTGTTTACCGATGTACTTTACTGATGTATTGGGGCATTGCAGCTTAGTCAACAATGCTGGCCTAAGTGTGGAGGCGAAACATCCAGCAGTGTTACACTTGACGGAGGAAGATACGTGGGACCTCACAATGCGTGTTAATGCCAAATCAGTCTTCTTGGGCTGCAAGTATGCTCTGACACAGATGTTGAAACAGCCACCGCATTCGTCTGGAGACCGTGGCTGGATTATCAACATGTCCTCTATCATGGGAATCGTCGCCGGTCCTGAGAATCGTAAGTACACTTTTCGAAGCTCCACATGTAGCGCAAAGAAATAACACTCTTTGGTTATTATAGCCTCCTATTGTGCATCAAAAGGGGCTGTCAGCAACCTGACCAAACAGGTCGCGCTGGACTATGCACCACATCGAATCCACGTCAACGCCATTTGCCCTGGATGTAAGTGGAATATTTTCACAACTTCTGGTGCCTGTATGCTAATTGTCTATTAGATACGCAAACAGCCATTTTCAGAGACACAACGACTAACTTGACACCTTGGGAAGATCTTAAGCGGAGACATCCGCTCAATGGTCCTGGCTGGCCGGATGATATCGCTAGGCTTGCTGTTGTTCTCGCTAGTGATGATGCCAACTGGGTTACTGGTATACTTCTCCCAGTGGACGGTGGATATACGGCCCGGTAACAGTTGAACTTGGGTAATGTTAATGGCAATCTATGCGAGCAGCAGACAATAAATTGATCGTTCGTGAAGAAGGGCTCAACTTGGCTAGCGTCTCGTTGTTGAGGCTACATAGGTAACGACTGTCTGTGGTATTGGCTACTTTAACATCATTCTTTTCCTTTCTGGTATTAACGCAGCGTATTGGTTTCGTAGCAGAGAGCCCTTCTTCCTTATTATCGTCTAATGACAAGCCCTGTTATATCCCAACATATTACCGATCCCGGCATAGTCTATCCGCTTCCTCACCACCGGCCGGTAATAGTACGGCCGCCGTATGGAGCACGATGGCCGGCCTTATTTACACCCTCCATGTACTTTGTACAATCAATGGATAGCAATCAGGATCTAGCAATACATACCAAGTTTCCACTCTACCAGTGCCTACCAAGCCTACTTAGCTTTACTTTTCACTGGGTGAAGTGCCTCCCCACGTTCATGCTCCACTCAATCTATTCAAGTGAAAGTATGTGCAGTCTCTACATAAGTGCAATCTAGGCTGAGAGTTACTGGCGTTTTTGAACAGCATTTGGAAGGTTTAATTACATCGTGTCAATTTGAGATGACTTTTGGAATGCAACTTGCCTTAAAAATCCCCTCTTATCCAGATGAATCCATCCCCCAAGGTCGAAACCGCCCCGCCCTCCAGACCATGCAGAGTTGTCAACAAATAAATGAACTAGTAAACCCTTACAATTGGGGTTGTCCCTTTTTGGTGTAGTGGTTTCTAGTTCGACAAGAGTAGACTATTGAGCGGAATAACTTTGAGTTGGTGGTGCTTGACAGTTACGAACCGCCCCTATGGCCGGATTAACAATTAACCATTTAACATCTCGCTGGCCCTGATTGGAGTACTTTACCTCAGAACAACGTCAGCACTATCAAAATGACTTCGAATCAACAACTGGTGCCGAATGTCATTGACAACATCGCCAACACTAACCCAGACACGCCATGGATTGCGTTTCCGAGGTCAAACACTACATACGCGGATGGGTTTCGAGAGACCACATTCAAAGAATTCGCCAACGCGGTAAATGGCGCCGCCAACTGGATTAAGAGTACACTCTGTATAAGCCAGAAATTTGATACCCTGACTTATATTGGCCACAATGACTTGCGCTATCCGGTCATGGTTGTAGCTGCTATCCAAACAGGGTACAAGGTACAAAACCGAAACACTATGGCAATGGCATGGATTTCTGACACCGGCAGATAGTTATTGTTGATCTCCTTTGGAAATAAAGTCGCTGCCAATGTTAATCTATTCAAGCTTACAAACAAATGCTGGGGTTCCTCAAGGCATAAATGCACTAACCAATTGAGAGACCACAGCCCACGTGAGATGCGGGGGGGGGGGGGGGGGGGGCCTTAAATTGGGAGGTCAATAACCACCCTCCACTGCCTAGTGCTTTCGCTCGCAAACTTCACGACTGGCTTATGGTGAGATGAAGAGAGTAGCTGTCTTCCTTTTTCATCATAATAATACCAATTCTCTTTAAGATTCGATCGCAGAGATACCAAAAAAAGAGAGCCAGCAGTACAACATGGCTTCTCAAACCGCGGACACCTCAGATGCTTACGACTACATCATTCTTGGTGGTGGGACAGCGGGGTGCGTCATTGCTAACCGGCTCTCTGAAGATGTCAACAAAACCGTGTTGGTGATTGAAGCTGGCAGCCACCGACCTGATGATCCCAAGATCAACACGCCGGGTTTGATGGCTGCATTATATGACCAGCCCGAATACGATTGGAGTTTCCTTTCTGAGCCTCAAGTAAGTCATTCAAGTTTGTCTGTTTCTTTCTTTCCCCCTTTTCTATCAAACCTGTAGAAAACATTCCTACTAACCCAAGCAGGAACATCTGAATGGGCGAATCGTCGGCCATCCCCGTGGAAAGGTGGTTGGCGGGTCATCGGCCATCCAATATGGCATGATTGTGTATCCATCCAAGGCGGGCATTGACGCGTGGGAAAAGTTGGGCAACAAAGGTTGGGGATGGAATACGATGACACATTATTACAGGAAATTCCATACGCTGGGGAAGCCTTCCGACAAAACAACTCGAGACCTGTCCTTGGCGTATCTGGACAAGGCCCTTCAGGGCACCACAGGTCCGGTGCAAGTCTCTTTCGCCGAAGATGATTTTTATTCACCCTTGCAAAAGGCTTGGCCAGAGACGTTTCGGAACCTAGGTCTCCAGGCTACAGGCGATCCAGCATCCGGGGATATGACAGGGGCCTATATTAACCCATGCTCCGTGCATCCGAAGACGAAATCTCGAAGCCATGCAGGCACTGCCTACTATAGTGCCGATGTGGCCAAGCGTCCTAACCTGAAGCTCATTACAAATGCCCTCGCTGAGAAAATCTTGTTCGACAAGGACACTGCCACGGGCGTGCAGTTCAAGAACGCTGATGGAAATCACGTTGCAGTGCGTGCCAATAAAGAAGTAATTGTCTGCGCGGGTTCTATTCAGTCGCCCCAACTTCTAGAGCTGTCTGGTATTGGGTGTGCGAGGAGACTCAAGGCGCTTGGCATCGAATCCGTCGTCGACAATCCATACGTAGGAGAGAACATGCAAGACCACGCTATTGCTAGCATCAGCTACGAAGTTGTTGATGGCATTCCAACCATAGAGAACATAAAGGAGCCCGGAGTACTGGATAGTTTGATGCAACTATACCAGAGCACCAATTCCGGCCCGCTCACATCAAGCTGTATCTCGTCAGCCTACGTCCCTCTTGGTGAATTCACAGCGGAAGGTGAGAGGCTAGAATTAGACCGAATACTAGATGAAAACCTGCACATCAAGGAGACATCACACCCGGGCTTGAAGAAGCAGTACGAGCTCCTCCGCTCTATTGTGGAAGATAGAAAAGACTCCACGATTCAATACTTCTCACCAGCCGTGCAGCTCTGTCCACACGCGGGGCCGAAGCCAACAGACTGGTTTGGCATGAAAGAAGATGGTCATTACACAGCTATTGCCGCGTCTCTTTCCCACCCGTTCTCTCGAGGGTCGATCCATATCCGATCGGCCGATCCTTTAGAAAAGCCAATGATCGACCCAAACTATCTCTCGAACGAACTCGACTTGGAGATTCTCGCACGCCACTTACTCTTCGTCGAGACAATTGCCAAGACCGAACCCTTAGCCTCGCTCCTTAAAAAGGATGGCCGCCGGGTACCACCAGACGTGCACGTCCACAACTTAGACGAGGCCAAGAAGCTCGTGCGTGATACCTTGGTCTCAACCTATCACCCAGCGAGCACGTGCTCCATGCTGCCCCGAGAACTCGGGGGTGTCGTCGACGACCAGTTGAAGGTGTATGGCACCAAAAATGTCAGGGTTTGCGATGCCAGTATCTTTCCTCTGATACCACGCGGAAATATCCAAACCAGCGTGTACGCCACGGCTGAGAAAGGTGCGGATCTGATCAGAGGTATAGTTGCATAGAACCCACCTATTTGCATACGTGTTGTGTAAAAGTACAAACTTAAAATGGATATATCTTTTCAAAGAAATACCGAGTAACTTACAGGAATAACAATAACGCTTCCGGCTTACCCCTCTTACGCGACTTAGGGTTGGCGGAGTACTCAGTATACATGACGGAGTCTGACGTGATAGATAGATTGTATTTGAACTCCACCCTTTGTGCTAGTGCTACCTCCAAGTCTCTTTGTAATCCTTACACCTTCAAAAGTGCACGTGCATGAAGGTAATCCGACCGGGTTCGTTGAACAGCCCGCCAAGCCTGGTCGCCAGTCGAGTCTGGCATTGAGTCTACGATACCTGCTTGTCAGAACGTTCCAAGCGACGCAAGGGTTTCTTAGCCCGCGGTAACCTGTATAGAGTAGTCAAAGCTTGTTGTGTTGGGATCCGTTCGCAGAATGCACATCATAGGTCAAAATGTTATACGGAGTGATCATTAACTGGTGGCCGGATAAATTAAAAAAAACAACCTTTTTAAACGCTCAGCTATTAGCGTTGTATATCCTTTGTACTAATATATTTTTAACTTAACCTATAACTTATAATCTCTGTATATAATTTGTATATTCCCAATCCTAACCCCTAATAGCATTATTCTGAGAAATCCTAATCTTTCCTAATACTAAACCGGACCCTTCTAATCCAAACCCTGACAATTTTATATAGGGTAGTTAAACATATACAGAGAATATACAACGCTGTCAGGATTTTGTCACCGTCTTTTGGGGCCAAGCCACTAAAATGTTTTGAACCTCCGCCGACCTAACGTATTTCACAACCAACCCGGTCCACCCAAGCATGCCGGTCCACCCCCCCGGTAAAATCGACTTATATTGACCAAAATGTCACCATTTATCACATTTACTATATAATTTCTATACTAAATTGTTCGGACAGTATGTGCAAACATGACCAACCTGCTTACAATTAGAACAGGTCTGCGGCGCGCGCCTGCGTGCCCCCGAAGCGACTTCCGGATTAAACAATTGTAAAGCTCTCTGCGCTGTTAACACTGCTGTAACGATCTCTCGGCCTTCAGAAACTGTCAAAATCCTGGGTCTGTTAATAGGCTTACCCCTAATTATATGCTTTTGCTTCTGGTGATTGTTTGCTACTTATAGATTGTAATTTTCTTACATTAATATAGTAGTAGAACTCATTGCTAAAGAGCAACCTTTTATCAACTGATCTAATGTGCGCTTTATGGGTAAATTTAGATTAGTAAGACGGTGTCTTATAAACTAATCTATAGTATTTGTTTGGTGAATCAGATTTTTAATATTATTTGATATTTTTGATGACCAATTTGCAGAGGAATAACCTGTACTTGGTGAGATAGGTATTCACAATTGAATGTCAAGCTTAGATAGCACATATTCTTAATTAAATAGAAAAACCTCTATTACTATAAAGCTACTTTTTATATTTTATATAGAGTAGGCTTTATCCTGGATTTTCAAATATATTGTGAGAAAATTATCTTTATTAATATGATTGACATCACAGTGTATCTGGTTCTTAACTACACAGCTATATAAGCGTTTAAGAACCGCGAAAATATCTATATCGAGTGGTTGAAATAGATATGACGAATATAGCGGTATATATATAGGAATAATGTTATTCTGGGTGTAGTACTAATCGAATTTGGGTATAAGATGACTACTATGGCTATTAAGAATTAATATGCGATATCTTCTAATTATAAGATGCCATAATATAGAGTCAAATATCTTTTCAAGCTACTTAATCCCAATTTCGTCGGATATCCAACCATTTAGTGACTTAGTAATTAACTAATCAGAGGGCAATCTAGGTAGATTATACCAGTCAAGAAGCTTATTAACTAATTTCAATATAATAAGTGAAGGTAATATAATTCTATGTGCGCTTATATATTTAATAGCTGTGATTTATTCTTGATTTTTAGGCTATAGTAGATAAGGTTTCCCTTTGCGATCAGAGCTGCATATAACTTTTGTAGATATGATACCTATAGAAAACCCAGTCTCATCAAAATTCTAAATGTCTTCTGGTATAATCCTATACTTGATAAAAGTACGCTCAAGATCCATAAAAAAACTACTAATAATCTTTGGATCCTCGCATAAAGCGCGCTTATAATTGTATTTGCGAATATAGCGAGTCTTAAAATCTTGATAGTGTTTTAAAAAGTTGTCTACCCAGTTCTTACTAACGGTTGATAGTAAAGCAATAAAATCATATTTCTTAAGTAAACAATTGGCTATTTGCTCTACTATAGACGGCCTAATAGGGCAGCCATGCTTATCTATGGATATAATCCATTTATAAAGCGTGATTTCTTTGGTTTTTAATAATTTAGTGTTGTATACATACTTATATATATAGTATAAGTGACCCTACTACTGGCCTTGAAGCGTTAATCTTAGTATATCAAAAACACGCGCTGCTTCGCGCTCACTAGTGATTTATCCATTTTTTAACGCGTTTATAGCAAGCTGAATTCTTCCTTCATCGATTGGTGCCTTTTTTGAAGCTTTCCGAGGCATATTGCTGTTGTTATGCGATTTTCAAGATTATGTTGGGTTGAAAGTGTGAGGAAATTGAGAGGGTGGACCGGCATGCTTGGGTGGACCGGGTTGGTTGTGAAATACGTTATTCAGTCGGCTTGCTGCCCGAGGTCGGACTAAACAATGCAAGGCCAGCGAATCTACTCTGTATGCAAGTTTGGATTAGTCTCTCTTCAAATCTCTAGTGGAATATACGGAGTACTTGAGGCCGAAAAAGAGGTGGAAATATTGATATGCAGTTCACAGTACGTCATTGCACTAAATATCCCTCAATAGAGCCTAGAATGTTGCTTTCAGGATCCCCTGACCTTACCGGAGGATCCACATTTCTCCAAATACTCTTTGTAGGATCGGCGCGTGTGCTTGTTAACTATCGATACGGAGTACTTCGTGTCTAGAGGCCAGACTGATACTGTTTACCTTTGGACTATTTGATGGAACTTCCATAACCGATGGGCCACATTTGCGTGAAAAGTTGTTTTGTAAATGAAATGACATGTATTTTCCACTATTGAAAATGAAATTTCACCATGATTACACACATTTCTGCTTGCCTGATGGCCCACCCATGATTTTCAATGTTCTGATACCCAAGACTTCGTCCGGTGTCTCTCCAAATTATTTACTGTTATTGCCAGAACTAGTAGTAAAATCTGTTTACATACCGATCTGACGTTGACTATATCAAAATTTATGCCATCTTTTACTTTTCATACAACATCAACATGGATTCTACCTTTCTGGGCTCTGCCTTGTCCCAGCCGCCAAGAGGTTGTGGTTATATCTGTTACTACAATCGTTGTAATTCTTATAATGCTTATAAGACGCCGGTATTCTTCAGGAATATCTCAGTTTAAAGGCCCGCCTCTAGCATCCGTATCAGCTGCTTGGCAGATATGGCATGTTGC
Source organism: Talaromyces sp. DC2 (assembly GCA_039119965.1). NCBI lineage: Eukaryota > Fungi > Ascomycota > Eurotiomycetes > Eurotiales > Trichocomaceae > Talaromyces > Talaromyces sp. DC2. The sequence continues at coordinate 12,781 of JBCLNQ010000124.1, read as the reverse complement.
AAAAGGAGACATTGAGTATGCTGTGCTTCCGGAGCACAAAAGACATGGTACTTATCCGTCTAATCTTGTCACTTGATCATATTGAAATCATGGCTTATAATACTCATAGGTGACTTGTGCGAATAAGCCATCAGGAAGTTTCGTGTAGTCATCCTGATTCTATCAAGGCAATTCTGGCACCGCCGCACCGCAAGGTCAGCCACTATAGTTCTTTAAAGACAATTCAATCACTGTTACGAATATCGCTGATATTATTCAGGCCAGATGGTACCAGGCTCTAGCAGTTCGAGACAAGTATCATTAGACACCCATGCCTGAATGTGATCCAAAACGACATCGTGAACGCTCTTCCATCACAGCCAGTAGCTATACACTATCGTACTTGATTCAACCTGAAAGCCAAGTTGACAAGTGCATCCAGGAGTTGCTGCAGCAGCTCATGCGTTTGTCAAAAGCCGGAAATGCGATCCACTTTGATTACTGGCTAAACTACGTTGCGTTTGATATCATAGGCGACCTTACTTTCTCAAAGAATTTTGGATTCGTTCGCGAAGGCGCAGATATAGATAATTCAATTAGGAGCATGCGTTTTTTGATCATATACCAAGCCATTATGGGTTACATGTATTGGCTTCACCCATTTATACTTCACAGCCCACTTGCAGGATACTTTGGACTTAAACCTCACGCGCATATTTTCCATACTGTTTCGGCCGCCGTCCAGGAAAGAAAGGACAACAAGAATTCAACCGTTGACATGGTATCTCAATGGGTTTATAATCACAAGAAATGGCAGACTCGGATGGGAGAGAGAGAAATACTAGCTGTGTCAGGCATGACCACGATTGCTGGGTCAGAGACTATGACTGGAGCATTGGAAAACGTTTTCTATTTCCTTCTTGAAAATCCTGAATGCATGTCAAAGCTCAAAGAGGAACTGAAAGAAGCTCGATTGGCAGGGAAGCTTTCTTCTGTCGTTAAACATGAAGAGACAAAACAGCTGCCATATCTTCAAGCTTGTGTGAGTTCCTTCCATTGTTCGACTGGTACACCAAAACACTGACCCTAGCCGTATCAAATGTGGTCTACCGTGGAGAACAGCCCATCACCTACCTTTTCCACATCGACCGTGGCCTAGAATACACAGACCACCACGCTTTCTTCTTCAAGCCAACAAAACCTGATCAAGGGAATACCGTGGCCCATGCTGCATTTGAGGTCCATGACTTTGATATCCAGCAGCTGGGGCACAATTATTTGAAATCCAAGGGGTACAAGATTTGCTGGGGAGTTGGACGGGCAAGTGACACGCACGCTACTTGTTCTTTCAAATACAATGCTAACAGTGATTTGATAGTACGTTCTTGGCAGTCAAGTGTTTGATTACTGGTTTGATCCAAGTGGCTCCATCGTGGTAAGAGACTTTCTGACCCACTTAAAATGCGAGTGAATGGTCACTAAATACTATGCACATAGGAACATTACGCCGACGGTGATCTCGTAAATCGCGACGCACCTGTTGCTCACGTCCCAACTGGACCTGGAGCCCTCTCTATTTGTGGACCACCAGTTCCAGACGTGTTCTGAAAAGATCATGGTGACTATTGTGGGACGTAAGACCACCAACGGACAGAATTCCGTTAATGATATCGGGGTCATGATAAAGGCTACCGCTACTTTGGTTGAATCCATGCATATGGAAGGGTGCCCTGAATTTAGTCTATTCCAGATCATCTAAACAAGAATTTATATAGCGTATGTATGTATCCAACTTGTACCCCTACCAATTGGAAATGTAAACGAATCAAGATACTCTATTTTTCTTCAATCTTGAATTGTATTAGAAAACCTTCATATTTACCCCTATATACAGAGAAGCCAAGAGCTGGAGTATGTACATTGCTTATGACGAGGCGACCAGCACTGGCCATCCGTCTGAATCCCAACTGAGAAGGTTGTAGCCAAAGCGAAGGCCATCGAGCTTAGGATCAGCATCCTGGTTGGCTTGGGTGATATTCCAATACTGATAGGTCATCACCATGCCCAAGTCAGGATCAGTCAGGATTCCAATTGATCCGGGCGCAAAAACCTGGCCGTCATCCCGACTGGCTAGGATGGTGGTACCAGCTCGGTCAACACCACCATTGAGGCAGTCAACTCCGTCACGGTCCAAGTAAGGACCAGTGGGCATATCGGTCACTAGCTTGCGGCAGACTTGCACTCGGTATACGGAGTCGTTATACGCAGTGTCGTCGGCAGCACAGCAGTTGCCGATCGAATAGAAGAAATAAACGTAGCCATTATTCGTCAGGAGATATGGACCCTCTGAAAGGAAACGAGTCAGCATTTTTGATATTCTATTGGAGTTATGGAGCGTCACGAACCAGTCTTGTTTCCAGCATACTCTCCTGGATTGTACTGTTCTAGGTAGACCATATCGACAGTGGCGCCGTCCATAATCGTGAGTAGGTCATCCGACACTTGGAAGCCGTACAAGCCCCATTGATAGGAGCCAAATGTCATGTAGTGAAAGCCATCGACACCACTTGGATCGGTCGAGTCCGCGAGCATATTTCCATCCAGCCTGACATAGCTCTCCGTGGCCTGGTCGTCTCCAGTCGTTGAAATCGGGACGTTCATGCTGCCGTGGTCCGTCCAGTTGTCCGGCTCCATGTCCGGCGATGTGGCCACGCAGAGGTCAAAGTTGAAGGGAGCAGTGTTGATGCTGTAGAAAAGGTAGTAAGTGCCATTGACATAATGAACCTCTGGTGCCCACACATTGGTAGCAGCTCGGTCACTCGCCATCGGGTTGACCAGGTCGGTGAGGACTTCGAATGCATAGTTCCATGGCCCTCCCAAGGCTGGTGCGGTGGCTACCGACAGCCCTTGGCCGGTCTCGTTGGACTTGGAGTAGCGGAAGTACATGCCATCGGATTCACGGCGAATTACGGAAAAGTCTTGGTACGTGAGTCCGTTGATATCGATACAGGCTGGCCCAGTGCATGGCTCTGGCAATGGGTAATCCTGTGCCGAAACGCATAGAGCCTGGAACAAGGCCAAAGAAAGCCATTTGAGCACAAAGCCACGTGCCATTTTGATCCTTCTTTTCCTTCTTCCCTTTCTCTTCGTGGCGAAGGAAAGTCACGAACAGCAGATCGTGAAGCTATCGTCGATGCCGACGGAAGGAAAATCTGCCCGCTCTTATAGAACAAGTGAGCGATCCACCGAGTGATGAGTACGGAGTACGGAGTACTGTGCTGATGTTCATTCTTGAGACTTTGGGTGTCCTAAATCGCAGCCCTAGCCTTTCACATTCTATTTCTTTGATCAAGCTACCAACACAAACCACCAAAGTGGATGCGACTTGGGGTCCGGACCAATCTGCATGACCAACTAGTGCCCTATACTGGTATAGACCCCGAGGATAGCTCGGATCTGAAGAGGCACAGCACCCTGATTGGACTTAAGATCAGGTAATTAGGTCGAACCTTGAGGCCAACCATGGCCGCAGGGGTTTCATCTCGAGGCTGTACTCTGTACACTATTCAGCCGGCGGTGTGTATGACCGAAGACGGCGTTTTATCGGCCAATAAGCATCGCGATCGACTAACTTACAACTAATTATGGGTTAAGTAATTAGTCCTCAATCTCACTTGCAAAGCGATAAACGACTTTATGAATACCCTGTGGCTACCTTGGAAGCTACAAGTATCGTGAAGTGTAGTACTTCCCTACCATCGGAGTGTGAAAATTAGTTGCGCGTTCGGAAAAGCGAAGGCGAATGGATCGCGCACAGTAAAAGTCCCATCTAAAATCTCCAATCTTCAATCTTCGTATACGCGTGGGGCAGCACAGAATTTTGCCCATTGGCCTCAGCTTAGATTAGAGCGACAATCAGGCCGCCCGCGCAGTCTCAATCAGTTCCTAGGGCTATTGTTCGCAGATTTTAAATACCAGGGAAGTTATGTACAGAGCATCGATCTGCGGAAGCATCCTGCTTCAGAACTCGATAGATTGCTTCAGAAAGATTATCATTACAATGCAATGTACTACTATTACTATTACTACTATTATTAATTATTTGATTTTAATACACTTCAAGCCTGCAAACGCCTCGACGCTTTGCCGGAATAGGGGAATAATCTCTCATTGGTTGAAACGCTTGCGCTTTGCCAAAACAAGTAGTCAATCTCTAATTGGCTGATTAGTTCTATACAAAAGAGTAGAAGATAGGTCTTGACGCTGAAGAGCAGCAATGAAAGGGTATAAATAGCACGGATTTAGACATGTTGTCAGAAGGCATCCTGTGTATTACATACCACACTCAAATACCACTTGATTACAATATCGTGTTGATTCCATACAAAATGCCTGCCACAACTCATCCGGAATACAATGCTAACACCGAAGCCAAAGAGGTTGCCAAAGGGTTTGCCCACCTCATCTCTGGCAAAACTGTGGTAATTACTGGGGTCAATCGAAAAGGAATCGGATTTGCCACAGCCGAAGCATTTGTAAGAAATTGTCTCTTCACCATCCTTAGCCAATGCTGATGCTAGGTATACAAGGCCTCTCAGGCTCCAGCTCATCTTATTGTCACGGGCAGAACACCATCTAAGCTTCAAGAGAGTATCGAGGCTCTCCGAGCTCAGTTTCCCGATGTCGACTATCGCAGCTTGCACATTGACCTTTCCAACCAGCACTCTGTACGCACTGCAGCTGCTGAGCTCCTATCTTGGTCTGATATCCCCACTGTCGACATCCTCGTGAACAACGCCGGCGTCTCCTTGTTCCCAGAACGAACCTTGAGTGCTGATGGAATTGAGCTGACTTTCGCCACGAATCACGTTGGCCACTTCTTATTTACCAACTTGATCATGCCGAAAATCATTGAGGCAGCCCAGAGGAACCCCAAAGGCAGTACCCGGGTAATAAACGTCAGCTCTGGGTCGCCCATGGTTGCACGAATGCGCTGGAGTGACATGAACTTTGAACAGAAAAGCAAGGACCTTCCAGAAGCAGAACGGCCCTTGCCTGCTATCCACAAAACCTGGGGTGTGGACAACACCGACGACATGTCGTATATACCACTGGAAGCTTACAACGTAAGCAAAGTGGCAAACGTTTTGTTTGGTATCGGTATCAATACGAGGCTCTACGACAAGTACGGGATTCTGAGCTTAGGTCTGCACCCAGGTGTAATTGAGACCGAACTGGGCAGGAATTCCGCGCCAGAAGTAGCAGCGTGGATAAAGGGTATGAAGGACCGAAAATATTATACCCTTAAAAGCTTCGGTGCAGGGGCATCTACCAGTCTCGTGGCAGCGCTAGACCCTGAGTTGGGAATTGGAGAAACAAGAAACGGCAAAGAAAATTATGGGGCTTTTCTGGCTGATTGTCAGATCAACGATCAAGCTCAACCGCTCGCAGTCTCAAGTCTTGAAGCCGAGAAGTTGTGGGAGCTGTCTCAGAATTTGGTTAAACAAAATTTTGAGTGGTAGAAAATCGGCCCTCACTACCGCCAAGAAATAGCAAATGGTTGAACTTGAATTACGGGTGGCTATCAGAATTAACGAGAATCATAAGCTCCTCTCTTACGCTTGCATAGAAGCTTTGAAATTATACGGGGATGTGTCTATTGATCAACATTGAATGTAAAGAAGTATTTATATAAGCGAAACAGTTAATTCCACTTATAAGAATTCCGGTATGGCTTCCGACTTCTCCCACACATGTTAATATGTACCAAAGTCTTGATACTTCCGCAATCAAATAGCTACATCGGCCAACAGGTCAAAATGCTGAGTCCCATACATTCAGACCCGGTATCTCGTGTATAGCTTTGACCCAGGGAAAAGGGCTAAGTGCAGCCCGCGCTTCTGACCAGGCACTGATACCCATACTTGAAGCAAGTCTCCTTATTTTCCAGTTATTCCGCGTTTTATCCGGGCCTTTGTCAATCCACATGCCGCCTATGAGTGCCAACCAAAGTAAAATGTCATCATCAAGCTCGCCAAGCTCACGATCAAGGACGTTTTGGCACCGCGTAGATACCAAATCACATCGTAGAATCCTCTTGTGGTCAAATTGCATAAATAATGTCATCACGAACAATGTTAATCCTATATGGTAAACATCCTCTGCACCTCCGAGCCATATTACACTATCTGGTGGGTGATGCGTAATCAGTCGGTAGCACATAGAAAACAGGAGATCGGAAAACGTGTAGAGGTCTATTTCTCTATTGCTTGTAGCCGCGTTCAAAAGATTGGCGACACTTATGGCGTCTATAAGAATTCCGTGAAGACAAGGGCATACATGAACGTGGCGAGTTGACGATTCAGCGAAAATCTGGTCATATAAAAACCCTTTCGATGCTAAGCGCGTTCGAGCCTCAGACATGCGGTCTCGAAAAAAATATATTGGCTTTCCATACTGAAAGGCGTAGAGTATGTCCATCCTAAAAATGTCGTATTGTTAGAGTACTGACGACATAAATATCTAGAGTACCTTACTTGCACACCTTGAGCAACAATGCAGGGCATTTCTCCAACTGCGAGAGCCCGCCTCGTAGATCAATCGCTTTTCTCAGCCCGTCAAAATGAATAAAAGTCTCCATTGCCCCGGCTCGTATCTGTTCTTGAACCATCAACATTATTATAATGCCCAACGTAGAATCAGACAAAGCGGCATTGCTTTCAAGCCTCTTTCGAATCAGAGACAGTGTTCGCGAGCGATGAAAGAGTGCTTCTGGTGAACTAACACCGCCGCCGCGGAGCAGATGATTACATGAATCTGCAATAGCAATGGTACAATGGTATGCTTTTGACTGGTAAGCGTTTGAACCTGTGGGGTATTTATGAACTATTGAAACAAACCAGCTTCATCCGTAAGCACAAGGTTATACCACCAAGACTTGGCATCATCGGCCGAGATACCAACGCGGCAAGGGTGAAACCGGTCTACCACATGACTGAAATCTGAATGTTCATCTTATATTAGGAGCAAATCGTAAAAGTGCCATTAATGGTTTTCAAAACTAACACTCATCAAGAATGTCCAAAGCACCGGCTGTGGTCTTCCAGGAAAACCGTAAACTGCGAAACGGGCTCCTGAAGTTCCTATCATTTATTATAGGAAAGGTCTCCTTACTATTAGTGTACCTCTCGTCCTCTTCTGAAATACCAGAGGCCTTTTTTTCAGAAACCTGGCGATCAACGTCATGGGACAAATCTAGCCTTGAGCGTCGATGGAATGTTTTGCCAGCATTTCGACCAGCCATCACATGACGTCGAATTCGCTTTCTTAGACGGCCGTCCACTGCGGCGCTGTTCACAAAGAGAAACGGTTGATCCATTATAGCAGCACCAGTCGGTGTTGTAAGCGTGTATTTGATGCATTTTAGGAGCCAAGTTTGTCATATTCTTGTTCTTCAAATGTTGGAGTTAAAATGGGGCGAACTCGGCGTTAACGGATATTACAATGCTTAGAGTTATCACTGTCGCCTGACAGAATATCACGAGAATAATTACTTGTTGCTCCAGTAAACCATTTCGATGAGCATGTAAACCACCGTTTTGATATAGAGATCTTTACTGACCCTCAGAGTTCGTCTTAGAGGGACGAATGGAATAGAACTCGTTTTGTAGCATTCTCCAGCTTTACGACATGCATTCGGATCCAACATTTGAATGCACTGAACTCTATGACATTTGAAGAGTTTAGAGCCGGTGCCGACACGTATCGATATACTTCCCAAATGTTAGTATTGCTTTATCACCGAATATATGCTAACATTTTGAACATTGAATTTATTCACCCGGGACATTACTTCTGTCACGGCTTGTTTCATATGTATCGTACATTAAAAATATATAATAACTACTAACAATGGAACATTTTAATTCCCAGAATAATTAACTAAATTTACATTTTAAAATATTTTGAAAATGCTTAGTATTGTTGATTTGTAGAATGATTATGTAATCAGTAGGTACGCTTCGCCTCCGCACGCAACGTGACCAACTTCGCTTACTGCACAGTGTATATACAACATCTGAAACCTATTTGTTGCCAAATTTTAGACGAAACAAATCGTCTATTGTCTCCCCGAAATTGACCATGGCCGACGCTTTATCAGAGCCCCCATCCAAACGAAAATGTCTCGGCGCGGACTGTGAAAACGATGCCGGGGCTCTGCATTGCCCGACGTGCCTGAAACTGGGCATTAAAGACAGCTATTTCTGCTCCCAGGACTGTTTTAAGAGGAACTGGGTTCGTTGATGTATTTATTGCTACTGGGATTGGGGTCTGACTGGGGTAGAACGACCACAAGGCTCTACACAAAACCGCTCAAGGCAAGACACAGAATGGTATCGCTCACAGAACCACCCTTCCAAATAGTGTCGTTGATTTTGATACAGATTCAGGAACATACAATCCCTTCCCGACATACTCCTTCACCGGCTCTGTCCGACCTGTCTATCCGCTCTCTGCGAAACGCACCGTTCCAAAGACGATAAAACACCCCGATTGGGCTGAGACCGGTATACCAAAGGGCGAACAGCGCTTGAGTAGGACAAAAATCGACATTCTAGACGCCAAGGGGCAAGAGGCAATGCGAAAGGTTTGCAGACTAGCTCGAGAAGTCCTAGACATCACCGCTGCAGCTCTCAAGCCGGGTATCACTACCGACTACCTTGACGAGGTCTGCCACAATGCTTGTATAGAACGAGATGTAGGCGGAATTGCCTCTGTGCTTTTGGACTGCTTCTAACATAACGTCAACAGTCATATCCTTCTCCGTTGAACTATAATGGGTTCCCCAAATCGCTATGTACCTCTCCAAACGAAGTGGTCTGCCACGGAATACCTGACCAGCGAGTACTTTTGGATGGTGATATCGTTAACCTGGACATCTCAATATACCATGGAGGTTACCACGCTGATCTCAATGAAACGTATTATGTGGGCGATCGCGCCAAGGCAGACGCCGACTCGGTCAGGGTAGTTGAAACGACCCGGGAGTGCTTGGACAAGGCGATCGAGATCGTGAAGCCCGGCACACCCATACGAGAGTTTGGCAAGGTCATTGAGAAGCACGCCAAATCTAAAGGATGTAGTGTCGTTGCGACCTGGGGTGGCCATGGTATCAACACGGAATTCCATCCTCCACCATGGATACCTCATTACGCCAAGAACAGGGCGGTAGGCGTGTGCAAGCCGGGCATGACTTTTACAATCGAGCCCATCCTTACTCTGGGGAAGCCTCGGGAAGTCTATTGGCCGGACAATTGGACAAATGTCACAGTTGATGGCAAACGGACAGCTCAATTTGGTGCGTACAAGAATACTTCCCCCCCATTTCTGCTTGTATGCTAACAGACTTATAGAGCAAACCTTACTTGTCACAGAAACAGGGGTTGAGGTCTTGACGGCAGCCAACGAAAATTCTCCCGGAGGCCCGATACCGATGCCAACTACGAGTAGGACACCAGAAGCTAATGGTGTATAGTCTGGCATCACGCCACTGCGGTTATGGGTTGATCAGTGATCACTGAGTTAGTAGTGAAAACATAGGAGAGCCTTGAGAGCCGGCTCTTTAGCACGTAGACCAAACCGACGGCCACAAAAGTCCTCACAAAGTAGACTCACTTCGTTAACGGTCAAGTGGTCGTCTGTGTCCCTGAGCGATCCACAGAATCTTTGGAGGCTGCAAGTGCCACCTCTGATGACCGTATGAAAATAAGTCGTCCACTGCCAAAGCCTGTGTTTAACAGTTGACATATTCGATTCCCATCCAGTGCCTACCCCGTAGTACATTACTATTCCGTACCCCGTAGGTGTGAAAGTAGATCATTTCTGCATTGAATATTGAACTCTTGGCGGGGTTGCATGTTGATCAGTCTTGAAAAAAATGAGGGCCTCGGACCTGGAGTAAGCTTGTTCAGTGGGACTACGAGGATCTTATCAAGTGTTGTCGTACTCAGTCGAAGGCTGTATCCATGGAGAGATCTCGTGATCTGAGTGCGCATACACAATAATAGAGGCATTTCCTACTTCCATACTGAAGCGAACACCTGAAGCAGGAATAGCACGGCGTAGGTGCCGCAGAGTTGCCGGAGAGGGTCGAAACGAGTCAATCTAATCATTTTTTAGTCATACCGCCGATATATCCTTGGCATTAGATTTTGAGGTTGTATTAATCAATAATCAATAAATCGCTTAATGTTTAATGTTGAAAAGGCATCACGTGACGGGATGCTGGATGCAACAGCGCTGCGCTCCTTCCCTGTGACCAGCAGCAAGTGAACGACTTCTTCTTCCTCGCTTCCACCAGAACACACGACTCTAGGACTCGATGACTGTGTGTCTACACTCGCCATGGACACATCATCGGTTCTGACGTCAGTTCAAAGTTGCAATACCGTTGTATTTACACGGCATACGCTGCGGAGTATACAGGCTTATGCTATTGCTAGGCATGGAAGAGTATGGAGCCGTCGCTGGAATTCCGCGTCAACAACTCGACGACTAGGAGAATTAATCGCACTCAGTACGAACTCGCTATACCCGATGCGTGCTACGGCCAGGAACGCGAAACAAATCAGCCCGCGACGTTGCAGCCACCAAGCAGACTGACTGGACGGGCCAAAAACAATCAGGAAAGGCGCGACCACTGCTGCCGAGTTGAAGACTAAGAGGGTGCTTGGCTTCTTGCTGGGCGATCTTCCTGCCGCAGCATCGGCGAGTTACAGCACAATAATAAGAATAAGAATGCAACCTCCCTGGGTGGAATTGCTAACTCATGGCTTCCTACGTACTGATTCCTCTGATCAGCGAGCGTGATACCGCCCTCTTGATAGTGATACGGACCGATAGGTCTCACACCAGGCAGTTGCATGATGGATATGTGGCCGATATGGATCCATCATCCAGAGCGGGCGATGTTGATCCTGGGGATTTGCGCCAATAAATTTCCATCTCCACTGCACATCACAAAACAAGGTCACAACTAGTGATTCGCACACATAGAGGCAGTCGATAGTCAGTCCCGACATGTCGGATATTGAAGCCACATGCACAGGGGATGATATAATTAAATCCCAAGCCTTATCTGCTGCTAGTCCGCCACCATGTCAGCCACCACATGGTCAGAGCCCCCGTCCCAACAGCCGGCTTCCATTTTTATCAACATCATCCGTCCTGGTCATGTCGAGCAGTCACTTGCGCGCGCAGCCTTGCGGGGAGAGTAACATCGCTGACGGCGTGCCTGGTCAGCCGGCCGGGGCTACCGGCACTAGCGCCAGCCTCCAGGGGCCTCAGGTGCTACTAGCTGCGACTCCATCACCACCAACCAACCACGTACGAAGTCGTTGCAGGCGGCGCCAGTGCTATTGCTTCGTCCCAAACTAAATCGACCCGGTCTCTATCGGTTCAGTGCGACAGAGGACGGAAATGAGCTGACTCCTGGATCGAAGATCGGTGGACCCGCAAGCCATGGCGAAATCAATACGCTTAACTTCTAGCTCATCCGCCCAGCGCTCCGAATGAAACGCCCCATTGCCCCAAAGGTCTGCGAGGCGTCATCGACGTGTGCTTCTTCCTGATGAGGCCCTCAAGGAGGCCGATCGCCCGGCCAAGTCTACCCAGTTGACAGATGGCCTGCTGCTCCACCGAGCCCGCTTATGCATGACCGTGTGAACCGGGATGCTTTGGGATGAATCGCGGCTTCGCAGGCCCCCAAAACGTGCCATACAAAAGCAGTCACCATCCCAAGGCGCCGCCCTCCCTGGGTCGTTTTACTTCACAAACTTCAGTCTTTCCTTACTTTCCTTAAAACGCCACAGCGTATTCTAGTCAAAATGCGCTGGGCTTCCATTCTTTCTGCCTTGCTCGTCGCTGGCGCGAGCGCGGTCCCTCATGTCGGAAAACACAGAAGAGCCCATGCAGCTTCTGCTGCCAGCTCGGATCCATCTTACTGGCTTGCTGATATCAAGCACCAGGGCCTCGCACCTGCTGCTGCCAGCGGCTATAAAGTTTTCCGCAATGTGATGGACTATGGTGCGACTGGTAAGTGATGCGGGCGAATTCCGACCCGAAGCAAAAGAAACTCACGCATGCTTGTCCGTATCATTAGGTGACGGTTCGACTGATGACACGGATGCTATCAACAAGGCCATCAGTGACGGTGACCGTACTGGCCCGGCTGCCAACCAGACTACCTCGATCACACCGGCTATTGTTTACTTCCCTGCTGGAACCTACGTGGTTTCCGCGCCGATCGTTGACTACTACTTCACCCAGCTCATTGGAAACCCGAACAGCCCTGCCACCCTCAAGGCCACCTCCAGCTTCACCGGCATGGGTCTGATTGACGGTGACGAATACGAGAATGGAGCCGAGGGCTGGATTTCTACCAACATCTTCCTTCGCCAAGTTCGCAACCTGATTATTGATTTGACTGATATCCCCGGAAGCACCGCTGCCACTGGTATCCACTGGCCTAGTTCTCAGGCTACCAGTGTTGAGAATGTCATCATCAACGTGAACGCCGACGCCGACTCGCAGCACCAGGGTGTCTTTATCGAAGACGGTAATATATTCTTTTTCTTACTTGGACGAGAAATAGTAGACTAATTTATGATAGGCTCTGGCGGTTGGATGTCCGACGTTACCGTCAACGGTGGTCTCTACGGAATGAACATTGGTAACCAACAGTTCACCTTCCGCAACATCACCGTCAACAACGCCGCCACTGCGATCAGCCAGATCTGGGACA
>JBCLNQ010000123.1:0-38992 GCA_039119965.1 Talaromyces sp. DC2 | reverse complement strand
TTCAATAAATCTGAAGTTCTGCACTTTATCGCATTGAGGACAATAGTAATAACAGTAATTGTTGGAATGGCATGAAATATTTTATTTGTACGAGAAATGAGTTGAATTTCTATCCTGCAAGAAACGGTAGATATCTATCAGCTGCTCTGACTTTACGTATCTAGATGTTTGAGCACAGCCACAATATATAGCCTTACTGTAACGTAATAAATACAGATTCTGTCTCGTTACGGTACGTAAAAAACACCTTGTTACGAATACATTCCCCATACCTCATCGTTATATTACTACGGAAATCTTTGGAGAGCAGAATCAATTCCGTATATTTCATGGCCTGCCGTCATACCCATGCCTATCTTTGGATAACTTACATTTTCTCCCTCATCATTACAGTATCAATAATAAAGGAGCCAACTCTCATTAAAGGGACCTGGCTCATTCTGATAAAAGTCGGGGAGGCATGGACCATTTTTTCTTGTAGTCTAACGTTATTTTGTCTATTTAACCATGTGAGTTATTGGAAAGTATTGTCCCTTGGGTTTCTTCGATAAACGCAGTGAAAAAGATATCCTAACCAGCGCAATATCTGGTAGAAGGCTGAAAGCATCGAGTATTGGTAGATTCTTAAGTAAGTTCTGGACGTAAGGCGCGAACATTATATTTACAATTTCTAGAAGAGACATGAGTTCTGGTCACAGCAAATATAACTCCATTCCCACACCACAGAGATCAGACAGGAGTGCCAAGGATCATATAGACCACCGCAATATGCTATTTTGGCCAGTGGAATACAGGAATAAGACATGCTCAAGGATTGAAGGAACTAATTATTACACAAGTTTGCCTCGATCTTATATGCAAGCACATACAATACTAACTAAGTAGTTTCTCCGAGTAGTAATTTTGAACAAATTAACCAAATCATGGCACCAACTCGATGAAAAGGTATAGCATACAAGACTTGTATTTTTACTTTGGGATTCTTGATGCAATGCGCACTGCATTGGCACGTAGATTTTTCGTGTTGGAACATTGTGTTGTTAAAAACGGCCTACTTATGGATATAGGCCTTTTCGGAATATAACTTATTCAACTTCGACAGGGGCTCGGTTGTCCGGTAGTTCTACTGGTAGGATTCTGTCACCAGGCAACTCTGGTGCAGCAGTCTTGTCTGCCAGTTCCGGCGTCACCTCACTATGTAGCTCAGCAGGACGGTCCTTTGGGGGCAGTTCGGAGATGTGTGAAGTGGATATCTCTTCAGTATTCAATTTCCGATTCCGCTTTCCCCGTACAAAATAACCTATCGCAGCTGCTATCACGATTATCACGACTACGCCAACGCCAACTCCCACTCCAATTCCAATCTTCGTCCCGGTAGACATCCCAGAATTTCCGCTGGTAGCACCAGGAGTGGCACCGGTTGCTAAGGTGGTGGTGGCAGTTGCAGTCCCCGTGGGTATAGGAACGCCTTGGACGGCATATCCTTGTATCGCGGGCGCCGCCACGCTCGTCGCAGAAGTCCACTCACCGGTTATTCTAGTCCAAGAATGCGTGTTCGGCATGTAGTCTGACAGTGTCAGGTACGATTCATAAGCATAAGTTGCACTTGCTAGCACGTTTGAAGAGCAATCGAATCCCTCTGCTTGATTTTCCTGATACAGTACATAGCCGCTAATATCAATATTACTTAGGATATGCTAGTTCAGTGAAGGATTTCGGTAGATGGAAACTCACGAAGGACAACAATTTATAAATGTTTTTGAATCCCTCGCTCGTGCTTCTGCGGTGACCCATCCGTCTGGGCATGTCAAAGGCAGGATGCTAGTGACCGTGCTGCCACTCGTAGGCTGCAAGAACCATGTGGATACCGCTTGGGGGAGACAGGAGTATGACTTGTCGATGTCGACGCCGTACTCGGGATCGAAGGCGATTAGATCAGGCCCATCATGCCAAAAGTTGTAGCGGAAAAGAGATGAACATCCTGTTGGCATTGACCAGCTGGAGTCCATAGGAATCCACGAGGTAACAGTTCCGCTAGCTGTCTCAGCAGGGTAGTTAGACCCAGAAGTTGAGGTCATTTTGTTCGCTTCACCAGTTACCAACTTGCCATAATGAGAGAATTGTGCAAGGAAGACCCCAAGAAGAAAATAACAACCAAGGGGACCGAGGCTCTAATGACGAAATCAGAAAACAACCCCCACTGCGGCTGAGTACTGAAACTTTCGCCCCGGTTGGAACAGTGATGTAGTACTTTTTACCACGCTAATCGTCCCTCCGCACTGTATGTTGACTCTGATTGAATGAATTAAGACGCTAATGCGGAGACAAGATCGAACTATCCCCAGTTGGTCTCACAATACGACGAAGACACTTGTACTGTATACTACTTTGTGTGATATTCTGCACAGGCCGGAATAGGCGCCGTCATTGAAACATTTGAACAATTTCTGATCTCTAAACCTATTCCGCCGTCGCCCACTCTTTAACCTGAACTTCCCCGGACTAGACAACTTCATTATGGCGGGTAGGGAGATTGATGTTCATATGGTGAGATAGGCTAGTCCCCTCGTGAAATTAAATAGTTGGTTTATCGAAGATAAATGTATAGTTCAAATTGGTTGTAGTTGGTGACTCTGCTGTTGGCAAATCATGTTGCCTGTCGCGATTCGTTGGAGACTCTTTCACACCCTCCTTTATCCCGACTCCCCTTGTCGATCTCATGATTCACAATATGTTAATGGACGACCAACGTGTAAGTTTACAAATATGGGATGGGGCGGGACAGGAGCGTTTTCGTAATATCGTAAGGACATGCTTTCGCGGCGCCATGGGATTCTTACTTGTCTACGATGTGACAGATCAACGCTCGTTCCACAGTAAGCCATTTCACATTGCTTGTTTCATCTACACTTTACAGAGTTAATTATTTCCACCAGATATTCGAACTTGGGTTCCCATTGTAGATCAGTATGCCGATTTCGGTGCGAAACGAATTCTTATTGGAAACAAATGTGAATGGGCAGAAAAACGAGTCGTCTCGCCCGATCAGGGTCAGCGGCTTGCTGATGAACTTGGAGTTTCTTTCTTGGAAGTTTCCGCAAAGGAGAACATCAATATTGAAAAGGCATTTTACAACCTCGTATCCGACATTATAAATGGGCATTGAGACTTAAACCGACGCCCCAGGTGATACATGTAATATATGCTAACAGACATGGGTTGAAGCATGAACTAAAGGAAAATGTTGCTTCCTCGCTTTAACTACGTTAACTATATTCCATGTTTTCAATTGCTTCTTAGCATTTATTATTCCATAGATAGTCTCTGGATGGTTTCTTTGCTGGCATGGAAACTATTAATACACTAATCATTTTATGGTACGAGCTGCGGTACTCTGCACAGCCACAAAGTACTAATTCGCGAGACTTAAGCAACCGGAGGCTTCCCATTCCCAACCATCAACCCAACTCATTTCATTAAGATACGACAAGCAGCATTAAAATGACCAGCATAAGCATGACGAGTCGAAGTCGAACCATGCCTCTGTGGGTTAAATTACCGCTTGGGATTCTATGTTGCCCGATGGTCATTTTTTTCATGATCAAAGATGCAAGGAAAGACAGACAAAATAAAAAGCGGAATGCGCTTAAAAGCCAGGGGGCATCATAGGGAAAGGTCACTGGCGCAGTTGCTCGTCAGACCACTGAATAATTTGTCCCGAGTGTCTTGACCGCGTGGAACCAAGCGACAGGAAACATTTACTACCAACGCTCACAAGATACTATAGTAGTTAAATTGTGAGATTTCTCGTTTCCTGCAAATTTAGCATTGACATTTAATGTACCACAGACATCAGCGATTTTTCTTTTAATGGAATGGCTGGCTTTCTCGACATCCGATATGTGATTTCCACTAAGAAACCATGGTGAGACACACTGGTGAAAACAGAATATTGGTCAAATTCACCCATGGGGTGTTTAAAAAAAAAATGCACAGCGCCAGACCTATGTGCCTTGCCCTTTGAAAAATTTCAATTAGCAGTAAAACATAATCTCAATATAGTACTAATATAGGGGTTGCTTAGTTTTTGATGATAAATAACAGTTGTGTTTTATATCTGAATATAAAATAGTATATTCTTGTCAGTTGTCTCAGTAGATTAAAGATTTAGTTTATCAGCTATAATAATAATAATATTAATATAGTGATAGATTAAAATAAGAAAATCTTAAATATTTATTAGAGATAGCTAAATTATAAAGAGATATACTAAAAGTATAGATATAAAGATATTATTCTAAATAATTATTTTATTTATAATTATATAATTGAAGAAATAATCTAAGTAATTGTGGGTTGACTTATCAAGTAAGTCTACGTGCACATTACAAGCGAATGTACACGTCCGCGGCGGTGTTCAAGGGGTACATCGAGTACTATGGTAAAACGTATATGATTCTTGTGTATTATCTGAATCTGACTTGATGCATTCTTATAACCTCCATTCCATGTAAGGTCACGTGCCAGCTATGCAGCTAGTATATTGAAGTGTATAATCTTGATTATTTTGCTTAATTACTTTAATAACCCAACATTAGATCTTTTTTATAAATTAAATTATAATCAGGATCTAAAAACCATAAAAATCTATAGAAAAACATAATATAAAGATTAAATAATAAACTATCAGCATATATAAAATCTAAAAAGACCTTAAATTATATATTAGCTTATTATTAAAGAAATATATTAAAAAAATTAATATAATAAATGAATTAATAAATTATTTTATTCTTCTTTTTATTTAGCTTTAAGTTACTTTCTATTCACTTTTAGCTCTCTTAATAAAGCCCTTAATATGTATAGTTAGCTTATTAGTGTTAATGAGTTCACATAGAGCCTTATTAGGTATTGTTTTTATAAAAGTATTGGTAGGGTTATTATCTCTATGAATTTACTAGATTTTATAGATCTTATACCTCTTATATAATTAATATAATACTATAATATTAATTATAAGATATTTTTTCTTAGTAATATTAAGTTTATTAAGATATTTATAAAATAAATATAAATCTATATAGATAATTATAAGTATAGCTAATATATTAAGATAGTTAATAATCTTCTTAATAATACTTATAATTATAAATATATAATTAAATTTTATTATAAGACTATATACTTTAGAAATAAGTATATTTTATATAATATACTTATATTTTATAGACTACTAGTATAAAATATTATTAATAATAATAAAATAGTTATATTAAAAATCTTTATTAATTATAATAATTAGAAATTTTATCTAAAATATTAAATTTTAATTATTTATAAAAAATTTATTAATAAAAATTATAATTTTAGTTTTAATAAGATTAAAAGATATATATTAGAGTTCTTAATCTATATTCTTAGATTACTATATAAGATACTTATTTAATATCTTATAATTAACTTTAAATTAGTTCTTATCTTATATCTAGACTATAACAGCTAGATTATATATTATTTTAGATTAATAGATTAAGACTAAGTAGATATTATATATATATTACTTAATATATTTCTATATATAATTTTCTATATTTATTAATTAAATTTTTAATATAAATTAATATTATTATCTTAAAACAGAATAATTCTAATATTATTAAACTTTAAAAAAAAATCTTTAAATAAATATATTTTTAATTTTACTTTAAAATTTATTTTTTATAGTATATCTTATTTATTTTTAAAAAATTTTTTTTATTAAGATAAAAAATATATTATCTATCTATATATTAATTAGATTAAAATTCTTATCTTTTTATTTTAATATAAGTAAGTATAGATTATATATAGATATTTCTATATTTAATTTCTTAAGATAATATATTTAATAAATTCTAAACCAGTATATACTTACTTTTAAAATTCTATATAATAGATTTTTTATTAATAAAAGTAAATAAGATAGATATTTATTTCTTATCTTAATAGAAAGCTTTATAATAATTAGATATTTAAGCTTTATTTTTACTTATATATATATCTAGATAATATTATAAATCTTAATAATTATACTAATAATAAGAAGTATAGAAATTAGTAATATTAATAAATATTAATTTATATACTAGATAGTAGATATTTATATTAATATCTTTTCTTTATTAGTATTATTATATTTTTATATAATAAATTAAGATTTTTTATAAAAAATCTTATTCTTATTTTTTATCTTATTAATTAATTAAAAATTAAAAATCTTTATACTAATTAAATCTATATTATTTTAATAAATAATTTTAAAGATCTTATTTATAATTAAATTATTAATTTCTATTCTATTTAATACTTTAAATAATATATTATTTATAATAATCTTATCTTCTTAATATAACTTAATAGTAAGTTTAATATTATTTTATTTCTTTCTAGATAGATAAATATTAATTTTTAGTTTATTCTTAAAACTA
This sequence comes from Talaromyces sp. DC2, assembly GCA_039119965.1. Lineage (NCBI taxonomy): Eukaryota > Fungi > Ascomycota > Eurotiomycetes > Eurotiales > Trichocomaceae > Talaromyces > Talaromyces sp. DC2. Next base: position 32,525 of record JBCLNQ010000123.1, on the reverse strand, counting down.
TAAAGTTATTCTTAATAATATAATAATATTAATATCTTAAAGATTATTAATATATAGATTTTCTTAGACCTATTATATTAAATTAGATTTATAAAATTACTTTATAATCTTATTTTTACTCTAATTTTTAGAGTCTAATTAAAGTTAACTTAATTCCTATTAAAATCCTTTTTAAAATTAATCTAAAGATTAATATTTTCTTTTAAAAAATATAAAGAATAAGATAATTTAATAAAATAATTATTAAAATAAAATAATTTATTAATATAATTACTTTTATCTCTAATATCTTATAAATATTATTATATTAATATTACTTAAAAAATACTAAAATTATTCCTAATATTTATAATTATATTATAGTTATTAATTAAGATTAGTTTATATAGTTCTAACTAACTAGTTTTTTTCTATTAAATTTTAATATTATTTTTTAGAATAAGATTAAATATCTTGATAATAATTAGATTATTTTTTATATTAAGAGTATTATTAACTTATCTCTTTACTATAACTTAATATAGATTAATTATTACTTTTTTTATTATCTCAATCTGTTAAATAGTTAACATAGATAGAGATAAGTTAATTATTATATATAGATAGATACTAAAGATGAATATAGTAAATACTATCTTATCTAGGTTAATAGTATTATTAATAGCTTTTATAGCTATTTATAATATTATATCTTTATTAATATTAGTACTCAGTTTAGTAAAGATAATATTATATATTTAGTATAATAATATATAGTAATACTTAATCTTATTAATTATAGAATAAGCTTTAATTAGTATTTAGTAATATTAAATTTCTATTATTTTAATTTTAGTTTTAAATTCTAATATAGTAAAATTGATATTAGCATTATATAAAATAATATTAGAAAGATTAAGATATGTGTTAATCTATATAGCCTAGAGCATTTTCTAGGTGTTCTTAGCAGATATAGACTCCAAGAATTGTGCAGCCTAGAAAGACATCATCTAATCAACAATATAAAGTACTAGCTTATTATCTAAATATATAATATTAATAATAATCTTATAATTAAATTCTTAATTATCAGTAAATATAAACTTAAAACATTTTAGAATTTATCTATTCATTTAATAATAATAATAGAACTTCTTAATCTCTGTAAGATTATAGTGATTAATATTATTATAATCTACTTACTTTAAAAACTTATATAAGCAATCTATTATAAAATAGCCAAATCATTAATAAAGCTATCTTATCTTAATCTCAGTAAGAAACATCACTAGAATCTATTTCTTATTAAAAAAGAATTATAGATAATCTTACTTTCTAAAAATAAAAATTTAGAGATTTTCTTTTACTATATAATTATTAGTATTATTTAAATAAATACTAAGTTTATCTATATTATCTAAATAAAATAAAAACAGAATTAATATATTTATAATATAAAAAATTATATTATTAAGTAAAATCTTTATATTAATAGTTTCTTTAGACTTAATACTTTTATTCTAGTTAAATTAAATTAATACTTTATCTATATAATTTCTATTAATAATAATTTCTAGAAGAACTTTTTATAAAATAATAAGTTAATATTACTTTACTATTAATATCTTTACTATACTGATATTTAAAAGAATTTCTTAGAAAATCTTATCTTTATATTTATTTAATATAAATTATAAGATAGAAATTAAGTTAAAACTAATTTAAAACTAAGTTTCTATCTTTTAGCTATTCTTTTTAATACTATAATAGAAGCCTATTATTTAATAGATAAAAATATAATCTTATAGTTTACTAATTATAAAATAAATAGTAATATCTTTCTTATTATTCTTATTATATATATTATTATTTTTATTATCTAATTTATTTATAAGATCTTTTTTAAAGTTTATTAAGAATATCTAATAATTATAATTTAAGATTATAGACTTTTTTTCTATATATTAGTAATTATTATATTAATTTTATACTTTATACTATTTTTTATTAGGATAATTATATAAATAATACTTTGATTTACTATATATATAGTATATTCCTTTACTATACTAATAATTATTCTAGCTATAATTATCTTATTATTAATAATAAAATCTTTAATATTAAAGTATGTTGAATTGGGGTGAAGTTATGAGCCTGTAGAATAGCATGTCAGTGGGAAGCGGCCAGCAATGGCCTGGAGAAAGACCTGAGTAGCTATGTTATATGACTCTATCTAAGTAATCTACTGCTTATCTACATGAAGATTTCATCCCTAGGCACGTCTTAGTAGACGCGCGCCGGCCTCTAAACTAACCCTATTAGGGAATCGCCTCCTAATTGGTTTCTAGTCAGGTCTGACTCAGCTCTTTGCCAGATAGCCTCATTATATAGCTTTGTTCCTGGGTGGATTTCTAATATTCCTTCTTATCCAGGAATCCTTAGCTTCTATAGGCTTTATATAATTTCTTCTATCAGTATAGGCTTGTCTAATATATTTTTATCTAGATTAGTATCTTCTCTATTTACTAATCTTATAATATTATAGTATTAAAAGAATAAGATTTATCTTAATAGTTTTATCAATATATCTATAATTATATTATTTATAGAGATATATTAGTAGTTAATAATCCTATACTTATAAAGATTTTAAATTAAATAATATACTATATCTATATACTTAAATTATTTATTAATTTATAGCTATTTTACTAAAATAAATATAGCTATATTATCTTTAAATAATTAGATTTACTATTATCTATAGTAATCTCTTTTTCTAATATATCTTAAAAAATTAATATTAATTAAGAATTAGAATATCTATTTAATATATTTAGCTATACTAAATAGTAAGATATATTTAACTTTAATAATTAATATAGAGACTGACTTTTACTTTCTACTATACTATAAGATAAAGCCACTATTAAGAATAAAAATTATACCTAATATAGACTTTCTATTATATTTATTATTAGTATAATCTATATCTAAGTATCCTATTATTTTATTATTAGATTCCTTATAAAGATCATATTATATACTAAAGTCTATAGTTTCTCTAAAATATTAAAGTAATATCTTTATACTATATATATATAAAGTATTTAGATTATCTATAAATTATACTAGTTTATTAATAGTAAATATAATATCTAGTCTACTATAGATTATAAGAAATATTATATTATTTATTTAATATTAATATTAATACTTTAAAATAACTATATTATCTAGTTTAATTTTTATTAATCTAATTTAAATTATTATTAGAATTTAGTTTATAAACTTTAAATTATTTATTATTTTAAATTATTAAAATATCTACTTTATATAAGTAGATTAATTAAGATATATAATATAGTTCTTCTAATTTTATATTATATATATATTAAAGATATACTTTATTTTTTCTAAATCCTTAACTTTAAAATAACTAGATAGCTATTTATTAAATTTATAAATCTTATAAGTTATCTAAGATAATATAAATAAATTATTAATATATAAATTAATAATTATATACTTCTTATAATAGATAAAGATATATAGATTATTTAATATAAAGTTAAATCTAGATTACTTTAAATAATTACTATATAGATTATATTAATTATATATAGCTTATTTAAATCTATAAAAACTTTATTAAACCTTCTATATATAACTTTATATAATATTAATTCTATCTAATAGCTTTATAAATATTTTCTTATATAACTTAGCCTTAATAAAAATATTATTAATATCAAACTAGTAAGCTTCTAAATCTTTAAATATAGTAATAGCAAGAAAAATATATAATAAGTTAATTTATATAATTAGTATAAATATTTCTTAGAAATTAATTTCTTTAACTTATAAGAACCCTCTAGCTATTAATTTAATCTTAAAATATTTAATAGCACTATCTAATATATACTTAATAATAAATATCTATTTAAAGATAATAATATTTATATATTCTGATTTCTTAACTTTATAAAAAATTCTATTAGTAATAAATTTATAAAATTCTTTATAAATTATCTTTTTCTAATTATTATTATATATTAGATTATATATAGCTTATTTATAAATTTCTAGAATTAGAATTAGGTTATATAGCTTATTAATATTCTTTATAATAATTTTTATTAATAATATTATTTTAATCATATAATTAATAATCTAGTCTTAGAAGCGTTTAAAGCATTATAATAGTAATGAATTATTATTATTTTTACAAGATTATTTATAGCTTTATATTTCTTATAAATCTAATAATTCTTATTTACTTAGCTATTAGATTAATTTATTAATTCTTAGTAAACTCTAAGTAGAGACTAATTTAATAATTAGATTATCTATACTATTATTATTATTTAATATTATAATAAGAATTTTAATCTCTTTTTTATCCTTTAAAGACTAACCTTAGTCTAATTATTTATTCTAACTAGATATTAGTAAACTATCTACTAAAATAGTAGTTTAGTTAACTATTAAATTATCTAAAATAGTAAAGAGTAGTTTTATTAATAATAAGATAATTTTATAAAATAATCTTTCTTTTAGTTTATTTTTATTTTTAATTAATTTTCTTCTAGAGTAATATTCAGAAAGTCTAAGATTAATAGTAGGTATTAAAAGATTAAATTATATACTTCTATCTAGTATATCTTTATAGAATTTAATAATTAATATTTTTATATATATTTTTATATCTAAAATATAGATCTAGTACTACTTTATTATATTAATAATATATTTTATAAATATAGTATTATAGTTTTTATTAAAGAATTTATAATTTTTTATATCTAATAAAAAAGATTTTAGATTAATAATAGATATAATCTTATATCTTTAAATCTTTATATAATCTATATAGAGTTATTAACTAGTCTAAAATTCCTTAGAAATAATTAATTTTCTAATTTCTTTAGTAATAAAATATAGAACTTCTAGTTAATTTTAATAATAAATATTTATTTTAACTATAAAATATTAAAATTAAAATAGTAAATTTATATCTTTATAGAATATATAAATATCTTTTTTAGTAAATTAAATTTCTTACTTAGTTAAGCTATTTTAATATAAAAAATAAATTTCTATTATCTATAATATAATTTCTATATCTTAATATTAGAATTTAATTTATTTTAATAGTTTTTTAATATTATTAGTTCTAATAGTCTAAAGTTTATATCTAGATTTTAATTTAATATTCTTTTTCTATTAATTTAAGATTAGTTTAATCACTATAAATTCTCTTCTAGATATTAAAATAATCTAATACTTCTATATATAATTATTATAAATTTTAATAAAGAATTTATAATCTTAAAGTAATTTATTAAATAATCTATAAATATTAATATAAATTAGTATAAGAGATTTCTTTTTATATTTATTTAATTTTTAATTTATATAGATCTTTATTTTTACTTTATTATAGATTTTATAATCTAATAATATAGAATTAACTAGTATGATTTTACTTAGATTAATAATTTTATAGATATTTCTAAGCTTTAACATTTTTATATAGCTAAGTTATTAATATTATAGATTTAGTAGTTATTAGTACTTAAGATTTTATTTATTAAAAAGTATAATATTTTCTTCTTCTATTTCTATATTGTCACGGACCTGGATCTGCCTTGTACGTGATTGGCTCGTAGACATTGGTGTAACTATACTCCAAGTAGCTCATAATACAAGAAAAAAGAGGTCCTCTCACAATACATATATCTTAAGATAGATTACCTTACTAACCTTAAGTAATTAATTAAGTTAAGTAATACCAAGTAAATATTAAAAATAATAATAAGATTATAACTAAAGATTAAAACTAAATAACTTAGATTAAAGAATTATACTAAAGTAAATATATATTAAATAGATATCTTTATATATCTATAATCTCCTATACTTTTCTCTACTTTTAAATATATACTTAAGTATATATTTAATTATAATATCTTCTCTATATATCTTTCTTCTATATTTAAATATATATCTAGGTGTATATAGTTATATAATACTGTAGTTCCATATCTTTAGCTATCTAGATTATATTCTTCTATAAAAATAATAGACTATAATATTAGCTGTTTTAATAGTCTTTCTTTTCTATAATAGCTTAATATCTAGTTAGTATTATATATATTTACTTTATAATATCACTCTCTCTCTTTAAGTCTTTTATTCTAAAGATATATAAATAAAAGACTTACCTTTATTCCTAATATGACCCTACTTCTCTTTTAGTAAGTAATTAAAATATCTTATTATGTCTATTTTTAATTATCTAGTTAAATATATTACTTAGTCTGATAGAATTTAAAAATATAGTTTCTCTATAGATAATCTATACAGATATTATAAATTAAAAAATAAAATATATATAATAAATTTAAAAAGTTATAATTATATATTATACACTTACTGTAGTTATAAATATAAAAAATAATTTTATAATAAAAAAGAATAATCTAATCTTTAAAAGACTAAGAATAAAATTAATTAAAATCTTTATAAGGTTTTAGAAAAATAAACTATTTTAACTATAAAAATAAATTATCTTTTTAAATAGTAATAATTTCTAAAAGAGTATAATTTAAAAATATTAGATTATAATATAAATGTTATAGATATTCTTAATAAGAAGGATTCTAAGGATCCTATTCTAACTTTTTCTACTAAAAGATAACTAAATATTACTTTTAATAATTTTCTTAGATTATTACTTTCTAGTCTTAGTAGTTTTAAGATTAATAATTTATTAAATTTATTAGCTTTTAAAACTTTACTTACTAATCCTGAATATTTTTAATTTAATAAATTTATATCCTTTTTTTTTATTAATATTTATTTATTATCTCTTATATATTTATAAGACTTTTAAGTAGTTTTTATATATTTTTAATTTTATTATATCTTTTTTATTTAATAAAATAAAATATTAATCCTATTTTATTAGATTTTTTTACTAAGATTTTTTTAACTTTATAGATTTTCTATTTAGCTATAATATTTTTTTTAAGTATTATATTATCTAATATTAATTTTAATAATAAAATATAGAATACTAAGTATATCTTTATAGTTTTTAATAAATTTAGTTTATAATTAATATCTTTAATTTTTTTAAAAATCTTAAATAGTTTTATTTATAGATAATTAAGTTTATTATTTTTCTATAAAATTTTAATATTTTTTCTTAAAAAATAGATTTTCTTTTTTTTTTTAAGTTTAAATCTCTTCTAATATTTCTAGTTATATACTTCTATTAAAGTATATTCTTATTAGTTAATTTCAGTAGCTAAGTATTAATATACTATCTTTATTATATTTATAAATACTTTTATCTCTTATACTATCAGTTACTTATATCTTAATTTTCTTGATATTCTAGCTTCTCTTTCTGTGTATACTATGAATAGAGTTATTCTTATTATTATTTATCTACTAGTATTATATACTAGTTATACTATAAATAATAAATCTATCTAGTTATTTTGTTATTTATTAATATAGTATTATAAATACTATTTTAATATTTAATTTATTCTTTCTATCTATTTATTTATCTGTAGGTAATATACTGTTAATAGCTGGTGTTCTCTCCTAATAAGATCTATTACTAATTTCCACATTCTAAATATGAATGCTAATCCTCTATCCATAGTAATAATTTCTAGTATTCTATAGTATTTGAATACTTAATCAAATAACAATATAGCTAATTATTAAGTATTTAAACTTTTAATTATTATAATAAAATATATATATTTTATTATTCAATCTATTACTATAAATATTAAGTTATTTTCTTATAATATTAATAACTTAATAATAAAATCTATAATTATTTATTATTATAGATATTCTAACACTTAAATTAGTTATATTATTCTATAAGATTTATGTCTTTTGATTTTATTTTTCTAATATTAATTATATTCCTTAATATATTATTTAATATCTTTAAGTATTCTTAGCTAGTAGTAATTTTATAAGATTCATTCTAAAGTATTAGCAATTTCTAGATATCTTACTGTAGCATTATTATATTGCAAAACTAGTATTTATTATCAATATTCTTTTAGTATATAGATTAGACTATATTAAAAAACTAGTCTTAATTCATTTTATATAATTTTATTATTTTCTTTTTATAATATTTCTTGAATATAAGGTTCTATCTCTATTTCTTTTATTAAGAATTCTTATAATTTTAAATCTATTATAACTTCATTATTATTTATTATTAATTAAGTAATTTAAAGATTATACTCTAAATTTTTAATTTTATTAAGTTTTAATAAAGTAGATTTTAGTTTCTTAATTCTTTCTTTATAGTCTAATCTTTTGCTAAGAGTATTTACTTTGATATTTTCTATCTTCTTATAATATTTAATTATAAATTAATATCTTATAAATAATTCTATCTATCTTATTTATCTTCTTATCAATACTTTAGTTATTATAAAGTAAGTAAAATTTTTATAATTAATAATAATTTAGATTAGAAATTTTATTTCTTTTAAATATACTCTTTAATATTATAATATTATAATAATTATTAATAATTCTTTATTATATATTTTATAATTAAATTCTATTTTAATTAATTTTCTTAAATAGTATATAATTAGTTTAGATTTTTTATCTAGTTTTAATTAAGTTATAGTTACTTTAATAGTAAAATCTAAAGTATTAGTTTCTAAAATTATAAGCTTCTTTAAGTTATACTAAGCTAGTATTAATATTTTAATAAATTATTTTTTTATTTTTTTAAATACTTTCTAATATTCCTTATTTTATTTAAAGATAATATCCTTTTTTAGTAAATTAAATAAAGATTTTATAATTTCTATATATTCTTAAATATATTATTAATAATAGTTAATAAGTCTTAAGAAGGATTATACTTTTTTAATATTTCTAAGTATAAGCTAGTCTCTAACTATCTATATCTTTTCTTTATCTATCTATATTCCTTCTTATGTAATCCTATATCTTAAAAAATCTATTTCTTATATATAGAATTTATATTTATATAATTTAATTTATAATTTTATATTTTTTAACTTATATAGTATTAATTATATATATTTAATATGATCTTTAAGGCTATTAAAGAAGATAAAAATATTATCTAAATATATAATAGTAAAATTATATAGATAATCTTTAATAATTTTATTAATATATTACTAAAATACTATTAATATATTAATTAATCTAAATAGTATAATTAAATATTTATAATATCTAAATTTTATTTTAAATATAGTTTTCTATTTTTTCTCTTTCTTAATTTAAATTTAATTATATATATCTATAATATTAAGTTTAGTAAACTATCTTTTTTCTTATACTTTATTTTATATTTTAATGATAAGTAATAAAGGATAACTATTCTTAATTATAATTTTATTTAATTACCTATAGTTAATATATAGTTGTAGTTCTATTATTCTCTTTTTTGGTATGAATAATACTGGATATTCTGCTAGTAATAAGGATGGTTATATATATCTTTTTCTAAGCATTTTATTAATATATTCTTTTAATGCTCACAATTCTTTTTTTGATATTTAATAGATCTTCTACAATCTTAGTTTTTTATCTTTTTTAAGTAAAATAGTATAATCTTACTTACTATATTCTAATAATATATTATATATTCTGTTAAATAATTCTTTAAATCTTTTATATTCTTTAGATAGTATTATATCTATTATTACTGCTAGTTACTTCTTTTCTAAATTTAGAGTAGTAAATCTACTCTTAATTTTATTTTTAAATAGAGTATTCTATACTCTTCTAATATTTAATTTCTAATTTTCTATCTATCTCTTAAATATAGTAACCTTAATTATTCAGATTATTCTATATTTTCTATATTTTATCAGGTTAAATCTTTTATTCTTCTAGTTTATAGCTAAATTGTGTATTTTTAACTAAAGAATTTCTAAAATAATATCATCTCATCCTAATTTAATAATATTAAAGTTAATATATTCTTTATATATTCTAATTATTATTTTAAGATAATTACTTTTTTTAGTAATTTTTTTTTTCTATAACTTTATTCTATTTAATCTTATAAAAGAAACTAATACTTTCTTAAGCTTTTCTTTAATACTAATTTTTTTTATAATTTTTAGGTTTATAAAATTATAAATTACTTTAAAATCTATTATAATTTAGAAATTTTTATTATTAATTTTTATTATTTATTTAATTTATCTTCTATATTATGTTATTTTTAACTCTCTTTAAAGTTTCTTTTTTCTAGCTAATCTATAAGTTCTTTATAAATTTATTATATTAGATATTTTATTTATCTTTTAACTGTTCGCTTCTACTAATATAACCTTTTTAATTTTTTTAGATATAAGAGTTATATATTCTTTAAATAATTACTTTATTTATTTATTATCTAATTCTTTTTATAATTTTTCTATAATTTTAGTATGTTATTCTTATTTTTTCTTTATTTTTTATATCTTTTTTTATATATAATTAGATCTTTTTATTTTTCCCTTTAGAAAATAGCTACTTTTATTTTTTATATCTATATAAGTCTAACATCTGTTATTAATATATACTAAGAATAATATCAAGATATATCTTAAGTATTTCTTATAAATATATAACCTTTTATATTATGCTTTATATATTTCTTATTAACTGATTTTTATCTCTGTAATACTTTCTTATTTCTTTTTAATTTATTTATAATCTTCTAGGTCTATTTTAATATAGTAATTAAGAAATTAGTTATTTTATCTTTTCTATTATAGATATATTAAATATAAGTTATCTATATAGTTTAATATTAAAATTTCCTTATATTTAGGATATACTTCTATTATAAATAAGTATTTATACTAAGATCTATATAGATTTCTTTTAATCTCTTCCTATTTATTATTAGTGATTAATTCCTTAGTTAGTACCTCAGATACTTCTATAAACTAAGCTTCATATTCCTCAGGTTCTCTAGAGTCGTTTGTCATTTTATCATGTGGGTCTATGTACATAGTCATCATATATATGCAAGTGGCTTCCTCTAAGCCTTTAAAGCTGCTGTACTAACTTTTTTCTTTATTATCTTTATTATACTTGTTAATTTCCTATTCATTATAGTATTCTTTACTATTTATATGTAATTATACTTTTTTAGATAATTTCTTAAAATAATCTTCTTTTTCTTTAGCTTAATTATATTTCTGGTTTTTATATTTTCTTTTCTTATAATTGTAACTCATCTCTCTAATTACTTTTAATTATGTTTATTTTAGTGATTTACATTTTTATTTAAAGTAACTTTTTTTTCTATAATTATAATAAGTCATTATAGACTTATTAAACTGTTTCTTTAGTTCTAACTTCTATTCTATTATTGTATCTAACTTTATTAATTATAGTCTGTAGAGATCATGTTACTTCTTTCTTCTATAGTTGACCTGTTATAGAGTTTCTTTATACTGTCTTTAATATTTAATTTTTTTTTATTTAAATCTTATTTTATAGAGTTTATTATTATATTTAATAGTTATTTTAATAAATTTATTAATATTATCTGGTTTATCTACTTTAATTAATTTTAACTAGACTTTTTCCTTAAATATATTTTTAAATAGTCTAATATAGACTTTATTATCCTAATCTAATAGTATAATAATCTATTTAAATTTTACTATAAGCTATTATATTAATCTAGTTTATTATAATATTTTTAATTATCTTTTTATAGATTATATAGCATCAATATTACTAAATACTATAATAAACTTTTTTTTAAATTCCTTGTAGTTTCTAAATATTTCTTTAGTATTATTATTTTAATTTATTTTAATCTTATTATAGTATTTACTTAATATTAATTTAATCTACTTAAATATAGTTCTAGTTAAATAAATAATAATAAATACTACTTTAGTTTCTTTTATCTTTAAGAATTAAGAGTTAATAGCTATATATATATCTATTTAGATTAGAAATAATTAAAGTTTCTCTTTTTTACTACTATAGATTTAAAGTTTAAAATATTTTAATTTTTTCTCTAGAGATACTAATGCTACTTATTAGATCTATCTTATAGCGCTTCCTGCTATATTAGCTTATCTAAATAGAGTAATACTTTTCTAACTAAATAATTTATAATATTTAATTCTACACTAATAAGATTAAGACAATAGTTCTTTTATTACAGACCTAGATCTGTCTTATACATAATTAGTTTATAGACATCAGTATAACTATACTCTAAGTAGCTTATAATATAAGAAAGAAGAGATCTTCTTATAATATATATATCTTAAGATAGATTATCTTGCTAACCTTAAGTAATTAATTAAGTTAAATAATACTAAATAGATATTAAAAATAATAATAAGATTATAATTAAAGATTAAAGCTAAGTGATTTAGATTAAAGAACTATATTAGAATAAATATATATTAAGTAGATATCTTTATATATCTATAATTTTCTATATTTTTCTCTACTCTTAAGTATATACCTGAGTGTATATCTAATCACAGTGTCTTCTCTATATATCTTTCTTCTATACTTAAGTGTATATCCAGGTGTATACGGTCACGTGATACTGTAGTCCCATATCCCTAGCTGTCCAGGTCGTGTTCTTCCGTGGAAATGGTAGGCTGTGGTGTTAGCTGCTTTAACAGTCCTCCTTTCCCACAACAGCTTAGCGTCTGGTTAGCGTCATGCATGTTCACTTCGTAACATATATTAATTACTTCTAAATTATTAACTCTTAATAAACTTTAAATAGAAATTAACTTAGTTTAACTAGTTAATATCTCTTTATTAAAGTAAAATAAATCTTTATCTTTTAATTAATTAGTTAATTTAATCTCTTATAGTTAAAGAAAAATTAATTAATTAATATTTAAAATTTTCTTTTTAGATTAAGATAATTAATTAAAATAATTATTTTTATCTTTATTTATTTTAATATCTTCTATTTTTATATTATCTTCTTTATTTAATAATAATATTATATCTTTAGTAGTAAATATATATTCTTTAACTATTTTAATAATCTAACTTAATAATATATAATTATCTATTTATAGTAGTATATAAAATCTTACTTCTCTTTTTCCTAAAGATAATTTCTTAATAAAAAATAAAGACAGTGATATTAGTTTTAGTTAATACCTATATAGATAGTAAATTAAATAATAACCTAAAGATATATAAAATATAAAAAAATATTATAAAAGAATATTAAATATTATATAATTTTATTTTTTCTATTTTAATAATTATAAGTTTTTCTTTTTCTATCTTAATATATTATTTAATTTTAATAAGATTAATTTAGATAAATAATTTAAAATTACTAAATATATATAAAGTAGCTTTAAAATTAATAAACTACCTATATTTAATAATTAAAAAGATTAAATTAATTTATATTAAATTTAATTTTATATTATTATTATTAAATATATCAGTAAAATATATTTTTTTATCTATATTATCTTTATAGAGATAAATATCTATTTTATTAAAATTATTAAAATCTTTTTAAATATCTTTTTCTAATTCTAAAGAATCTAAATTAGATTTATATAAATAAATAGTTTTTTTCTTATTCTTATCCTTACTATAGTATTTAATTAAAAATAGATTCTTTTTAGATTTTTTATTTTATAGATGTTAATATAGTCTGTTAAGTTTTTCTCTATTAGGATAATCTTAGAAGATATACTTAAAACTATTATAGAGAATATAAAGTCTTAGCTATAGTTAATAATATATTAGTAATCTATTATTTTAAGAATAGTATTAAGTAGACTTTAAGTTAGTTTCTAATTAATTTTAAAATTAATATTATCTACTATATTCTCTATTATTATATATCTAATAGATAGATTTATTTTATTTTATATTAATAAGATCTTTTTCTTATTATAATAGTTTATTAAAATTCTTTTTAATAAAAAATTTAATAATCTCTTTTAATTAGATATATTTAATAATTATATAGTATTCCTGTAAAAGAATAAAGAGTAGCTAAAAAAAAAAGTTAAGTTTACTAAATTTAGTAGTTATTAAGTTCTTTATAATAATTTTATTAATAATTTTTTATAATTTATTAAGATTTTTTTATATTTTAATTTTAAATAAGAATTTATAAAGATAAAATTTTTTTTTTAAATTTTTAATTTAGATAAATTAAAATATTATAAATTAAAAGTAGAGCTACTATAATAGTCTTACTAGATCTAACTAATATTTATTAGTAAGCAGGGTCTAATTATTAACTAACTTATTTAGAAATAAATTTATTTAATATTTTACTAATTTACTTACTATATTAAAAATAGTAAAAATCTAATTAATATCTATATTAATATATTTAACCTTAAATTTATAGAATTATTAGATATTATTAGATTTAGTAAACTTATTAATTTCCTTTATAAAGTTCTTAATACTAATAAAACTAGATTATTAATATAATATAGTAAGATTAATATAGCTTTAATTAATATTATTATATAGCTAGTTATTAAAATAATCTAATAAAATAATTAATAAAGTAATCTAATTATCTATTTCTATTTATCTCTATTAAGATAAATTAACTATTAATATAATCTAGCCTTAGCTCTTAATCAGAGTCTAATTAGTATTAGACTAGCTACTAGTTATTAATAATATATAAATATCAATCTAATTAATATTAATATATCTAAGTTATTTAAAGCTATTAAATAGATCTTCTATATTTAATTTATTTAAAAATATATTACTTTAAATTTTATTAAAAAATAAAAAATAGATAAAATAGAATAAAATAAATTTTTTAAAATTATTTTTATTATAAACTTTTAAATATATATTAGATTTAATTTATTAATTCTAATATAAAAGATTTAATAATTTTTCTTTTTTATAAAGATCTTTTTACTATATATATTAAGATAAGATCTTATATATTATCTTTACTTACTTAAATATAATCTAGCCTTAGTCTTATTAAGTTTTATCACCATTTACTGCTATACTAGGCTCTTTTTATATTAGATAACTAAAAGAGGCTACTATATAAATTAATCTTTATTACTTATCTATAAAAAACTAGATCTATTCTTTATATTCTAGATTATATATACTTTATCTACTGGAAATTACTTATTTAATAGAAAATCTATACTATATCTTATTAGAAAGATCTTTAACTTAATTATAGATATTAATACTATTTTACTATTATAAGAAATCTATAGCCTATCTTAATATATCTATAGACTAATTTTAGACTTTAAAAAAGATCTTATCTAATACTATTTCTTAGAATAAGTCTTATATATACTATGTGTAAAAAGTATATTCTTAGATTTATTCTAATATTAAGCGTTGAGCTTATACTAATCAGTAGTTTAATTTATTAATCTTAGGATATTAAATTCTTATTAGATTAGCGAGAGCAGTTAATTATATATTAGCTAGATCAGCAATATACTTAATGTCAATCCCTAGACTTATTACTAATCGACAGCAAATCTAAATTTATAATCTATTAAATTAGGATAAAGTTATAAGCCTATAGAATAGCATGTTAGTGGGAAGCAGCTAGCAATAGCCTGGAAAGAGACCTAAGTAGCTATATTGTATGACTCTATCTAAGTAATCTACTGCTTATCTATATAAAGATTTCATCCCTAGGCGCGTCTCAGTAGACGCGCGCCGGCCCCTGAACTAACCCTATTAGGGAATCGCCTCCTAATTGGTTCTTAGTCGGGTCCGACTCGGCTCCTTGCCAGATGGCCTCATTGTATGGCTTCGTTCCTGGGTGGATTTCTAACAAAGTATTTATTATTATTAATTTATATATCTAAGAAATCTATAATCTATATATAATATTTTAAGGTCTCTTAGGCTTTAAGTAGGAATTAAGTTAGTACTAATATTAATTATATATTAATTAGCTAACTCTTCTTATTATAGTATAATAGCTCTAGTATAAAGTTTTAATATTAATATTTTAAAATTTATTATTAAGTTACTAAGAATATTACTTATTTTAGATAAATTTTAGAATACTCTAATTACTATAGTAATAAGATACTTTAATAGTTTATATATCTTTTCTAAAATATATTAGTATAGATAAAGCTTTTTAATAAAAATCTTAATAGCTTTTATAAGTATCTTCTTTAAATTAAGATTTTATATATTTTTAAAGATTAATAATATCTAATTTAAGTAGTATATTTAATGATTAAAATCTATATTAAAATATATTTTAATTATATTATATATCTTAGTAAAAGAAGTATTTTAACTAATATAATATATATAATATACTTTAGTATATTTAGATAGTATTTCTAAAAATAAAATCTAATATTAATTTAATTATATTCTAACTAATTAATATACTTTTAAAAAAATAAAAATTTTATTATTAAAGATATTATATAGATTTTTTAAATAATTCTTTAATTTATCTTATACTTTATAAAATTATAAAATTAATAATAAATTAATTTCTTTATATTTATACTTAGTGAGTAATAATTTACTATATTTATTAAGCTTTTTTATAGATATTAATAATATAGAGATATATAGAGGGATTAATATTAATATCTTAATAAGGCTATAACTCTATATTCTAATTAGTACTATATTTATACTTATTAATAATATATATTAAGTAAAATCTTAAATATAAGTTTCTAGCTATAGAAAATTATTATTAATTATTCTTTTTAAAGTCTTTTTAAATATTTTTATATTTTATTTTTAAGTTTTTTATTTCTTAATTAATAATATAATAATTTCTACTTATAGTATTACTAGATTTTACTAATTTATTATTAATAAGATAATTATTAAAGCTATCTTTAACTCTAGATTAAACTTTTACTTTTTAATAGCTTCTTCTAGCTATTTAAAAAGATATTCTATATAAAATAGTTCCTCTAATACTTTTAATATTAATTTCTATAGTCTATAATCTATATATATACCTCAGTATATAATAAAGTTCTTTAATAATATCTTTATATTTTAGTTAAGCTTTTAGAATTCTTTTATAATTTATTTTTTAAAATAATTATATAACTATATAAAAATTCTTTTATTAAAGTAATAATTATATATAATATTATATATAGTATTAATTATATAGATAATTAATATATATTTACTGCTCCCTAGTTCTATAAGTTTATCTTATAAGATTATATTAATCTTCTAATAATCTTAGATATTATTAAATCTAGTTTCTATTAAAAATTTATTACTAAAGATTAATATAATAGATTTTAAACTAGTTTTATTTTATTAATTATTTATAAACTTATATTTATTAAATTTTAAAATTAATAATTAATTTAAATTATTAAGATTTTAAAAAGTCATTATTATTTATTAATCTTAGTATTCTTTTTAATAGATTAACTTAATTATCTTGATAATTTTTTAGTATTAACTTATATATATATTAATAATATAATTTTATAATATAATAGTAATTATTAAATATTATTAACATTTTAATAAGCTATTTAAATTATAAGCTTTCTAAGAAAAAGTCTTATAATAAAGATTTAATTTATTAATACTTTAATACTTTAGAATTTCTCTTTTTTACTAAACTTAGTATTATAGAATATTATTAATATTTTAATAAACTATCTTAAATATAAAGTCCTAGATCTAATCTTCTTTATCTATAGATAATGTTCTGCTACCAGCAAGAATAAGAAAACCTTATTAATCTATCTTAATAATCTAACTAAGACTAATCAGTATAGGTTAACTTATTAAGTAAGTCTATATATATATTACAAGTGAATGTATGCGTCTGCGGCAGTATTCAAGAGATATATTAAGTACTATAGTAAAACATATATGATTCTTGTGTGTTATCTGAATCTGACTCGACGCATTCTTATAACCTCCATTCTATGCGAGGTCACATGCCGGCCGTGCAGCCGGCGCGTCGAAGCGCGCGATCTCGATTGCTTCGCTCGATTGCTTCAATGACCCGACAGTAATTTTTAATTTTATATATATACTGAATATATATAATTAAGATAGAATTTTATATAATATAAGGAATTAACTTTAATAAATACTATGTAATATTTATATTAGAAAAGATAATTAGTCTAAATATCTATAAATAAGTTAGTAAGATGAAGAGACAGAGTTATTGTTATGTGAGACCCCGGCTCGGGAACCATGTGCCAGGTTGCCGGCCAGCTGCATGATCTATGCCGGTGCGGATAACCTCATTTGATATATCAACCTTGAAGCTTTACCCCTCATGCTATGTCATATTTACCCTTTCTCTCGTTACACATACCTAATTAGGAAATAGGAATAGCAAATAGATTATGCCTATATAAGTTTAAGACTCTATCCTAGAGGATAGAGATTTTAAATAAGATTATTCTTATAATCTGATATACTTTTTAATTTTATATTTCTACTTAATACTATCTTAGCTCCTAATTAAATCTTAGTAGGCTCCTAATACTCTTAATTAGTCTTCTTAGATATTTAAAGGTTTTATATTATAATTTTATTTTTTATAGGAATTAAATGTGAGGCTCCAGACGTTATATCCAGTATATAACCCCTCGGTGCACGTTTGGTACCCTCAGAAAGCCTCACGTGACATTCACCAAGGCACTAGCGGAGCGAGGAATTACTCTTACCGCATGTATGGCAAATATGCCACCTGTTAGCAATCAGTTTATACATATATCTACATATACATTTAGTTACTAAATCTAATACTTTATCTGCTTTCTAAATAACCTTCTTATATTCTGATTGCTCTATACCTTCTAATAGAGAGTTAATAAGTATTCAGAAATAGTTATTACTAGGAGAATATCTATAACTACTATCTCTAAATAAAATCTAAGTGAGTCTAAATAGATATTATCTTAATCTAAATCTATAAATAATATAATCTTTATAAAGATATTATAAGAGAAAGACTAAATATAAGTCTAAGTATCTAAGTCTATATTATTAGATTTAGAAAAGATATCTACTTAATTTATAAAAGAATAGTTAAACTCTATATTACTTTTTAAATTAAAAAAAATTAGTAAATATCTTAAATAATAAATCTATATAATAGAGCTAAAGTAAAAAATACTATGAATTTAAAATTAAATCTAATATTTTATTATTATTAGTATAGTTATAGAAAAAAAATATCCTTAAACTAATATTTTTATAGATAAATATCTTTTAAGATTTAAAATAGATAATTTTTATACTAATAAGATCTATAATAAATATAAAATATTTATAGAAAGAATTAAATTTTAGTTTAAAAGATATTTAAAGTAATATATTATATATCTGAAATATAAGATTAATAAAATAATAAATAACTTAAATTAATCTTATTTTCTATAATATTCTATATTCTAAAAGAAATATAGAGATATAGTAAATATAAATTAAAATAATTTTAAAGGCTATTTATAATAAATCTTTAATAATCCTAATATCCTCTAAATTAAAGTTCTATATTAATATATTAATACTAAGTAAAAAAAAAATAATCTATATATAAATTTATATAATATCTTTATATATAAAAAAAATAAATAGATATTAAATATATAAAAAATTAATAAATAAGATAGCTTTAGATTAAAATTCTTCTAAATATTTAGAGTAAAGCTTAGAAATATAAAAATAAACTAAATAATTATAAAATAATTATTATATTTTTCTAGAAAATAAAAAATTTAATATTAGATTAATAGAAAACTAGAATATTATATTAAAAAAGACCTATACTATTACACTATAGATCTAAGAATAGTAATAGGCTGAGGAATTAATCAATAGATAGATAATAAAGACCTAGTATAAAATCTAGACTCTAAGAAAAATCTCTAAAAAAGAATATTAAGAATTAAAATTAATATAAAAATAATATAAATAGTTAGAATTATTTTAAATATAATTAATTAAATTATTAGTCTAAAGAATATCTAAATCTAAAAATTAAAAAAAGTTAGAGAGATATAGATAATTTAAAAAACTAAAATTTTAACTATTAGATATAATAGCTATATTAAAGATTAATTCTAATATTATATCTAAAAATAACTTTAAATTAAAATAGCTTTTAATAACTAAAATAGAATTTCTAGATATAGCTAAAGCTTTAATATTTTAGGTATTTATAGATAATAGAATCTAAAGAAATTTTATAAATTAAGATTTAGTAAAAAAGCTAGAACTTTATTTATATAAAGTATTCTAAAGAGTAAAGGTTATTAATAAATACTAGATCTAGATCTATAATAAATATAAATTAGATATTAAAGCTATAAATTTTAAAGGTCTTTCTTAAATTACAGACTATATATTAAATATAGTAGATATTAATAGTTATAACTTTATATTAAAAATATTATAGCTTTAGATAATAAATCCTAATATAGATTAGATTATTAATTACTAGATTTATAAATTTTATATTAGTATAGAAAGAGTTAAAATCTTAATATTATATAAAGTATAAAAAAAGCTTCTAATTAGATATATTATATATTAGATACTATCTAATATATTTAAAACTAGTAAATTAAAACTATATATAGCTAGATTTAATAGTAAAAGATATATTAAGATACTATTAGATAGATTTAAGAAATAAAAATTAATAATAAAATTAAAATAAAAGCTCCTAGAATATTTTTAAAAATATAAAGATATTTTTTTAAAAAAAGCTATAAATATATTATTTAAATATATAGAAATATACTATTAATTTTAAATTAAATATAATATTATCTTATAAATTAATATATAGACTTACTAAATCTAAATAGAGAATTTTAAAAATCTATTTAAAAACTATTCTAGAGAAGAACTAGATAAGATTATTAAAAAGCCTAACTAGGACTTCTATACTATTTATCCTAAAAAAGAATAAAAGCCTCTAACTATATATTAATTATTAAGATCTTAATACTATAATAGTAAAGAATCAATATCTACTATCCTTAATATTAGAAACTCTAAATTAATTATTTAGAATAAAAATCTTTACTAAATTTAATCTTAAAAATATATATTACTATATAAAGATAAAAAATAAAAATAAATAGAAAATTATTTTCTAAATTAGATATAGCTACTATAAATATAATATAATATTATTTAGATTAACTAATATATTAATAATATTCTAGATTTATATTAATAAAGCTATATTAGATCTATTAAATATCTATATAATAGTCTATCTAGATAATATAATAATTTATTCTAAGAATTCTATAGACTATAAAATCTAGATTTAAAAAGTACTATAAAGATTAAAAAAATATTAACTATATTATAAATTAAGTAAGTATAACTTTAATATTAATATTATTAAATATTTAAAATTTAATATAAACTCTAAAGATATAATAATAAAAGAAAATAAAATTTAAATTATTAAAAAGTAACTAAAACTATAAACTATTAAAAAAATCTAGTTATTTCTAAGATTTATAAATTTCTATTATAACTTTATTTTAAAATTTTTAAAAGTAATAAAGATATTAATTAAATTTATTAAAAGAATTATAAATAAAGTTTTTAAATATTAAAAATAAAAAAAACATTTTAATTTATTAAATTCTAAAACTATAAAAATATTTAAAAAATTTAAAATTTTATTTTATTAAGAGTCTTTACTTTAATATTTTAATTTTATTAGATCTATAAAATTAGAGATAAATATCTTAAGAGACATTCTAGATATAATATTTATCTAATTATTTAAAAATAATAAATAGTACTCTATTATCTATTAATCCTAAAAATTATAAAAACTAAAAATTAAATATAAGACTTATAATACTAAATTAATAACTATAGTCAATATATTTATATACTGATAGTAATATTTAAAAGATAATTAATATCTAATAAAAGTCTTAATAGACTATAATAATCTATAATACTTTATTATAATAAAGATATTATCTAGATATTAGATTTAATAGATAAAATATCTTTTAATATTTAATTTTAATATAAAGTACTATCTTAGATTAAAAAATTCTATAGATATATTAAACTAATATCCTAACTATATAAATAATATCAAAGATAAAATAATAATACTTCCTATACTATAGAAAAAACTTTATAAAAAGATATTTACTATTAATAAAAAATTAAATATTTTTTCCTAAATATATATAAACTTTATAAATAAAATAATATATATTAAAAAAACTTAGAAAGACTTTCTTACTACTAACAAAGTTAAAACTTATAAATTTAAAAAAAAAAATATCTTTATAAATAAAAATACTATTATTAGTAATATAAAAGATCTAAAGCTTCTAATACTATAGTCTCTAGCTACTAAAACTATAAAGATCAAAATAGTCTATACTAATATAAAGCTAGATATAAAGATCTTTCTTTAGATCTATCAGTAAAGAAATATCTTTATATAAAAAAAATTAAAAAATCTTTAAAAAGATATTTATAGAATTAAAAATTTAAATTAAAATATTAAAAATAGTAATTTATTTTAATATAAAGATATAATTTATATCTTATTAAATAAAACTCTATAATTAGAAATTATAAAGAATAATTATAATAATATATAAGATAGTTACTTTAATAAAAACTAAATATTAATAGTTATATATCAGAAATACTTTTAGCTAGTAATAGAGTTTAATATTAAATACTATATTTGAACTTATACTGTTTACTAGTATATAAAGATATATTAGTATAAAGAATATAGATTACTAAAATTTCTACTAGTTCTTTCTAAATCCTTTAAGATTATTATTATAGATTTTATAACTAGATTATCTTTAATAAAATAGTAAAAAGAAACTATTAATATTATATTAGTTATAATAGATTTTTTCTTAAAATATTATATCTATCTACTAATTTAGAAGGTCTTAAAGACTAAAAAGTTAGTAAAATTACTTTATAAAAATTTAATTTAATAGATTATATTCTTAAATTATATAGTATTAAATTAGAATAAGTTATTTATTAATAAATTCTAATAAATTATATATTTTTATTTAGAAATTACTTATTAATTATTTACTATTATATATTTATAGATAGATAGATAGATTAAATATTAGAATTAGCTAATAGAATACTATCTTTAATATTATATAAGTTATAAATAGATAGACTAGTTCTAGTAAATCCTAATAATATAATATATATATAATAATAGCTATTACAGTATAACTAATAAGATATTAATAGAAATCTTAATAAAATTTATAGAAGATCTATAGATAAATATATTAAAAAAACCTAGAAAGAATAATATATATATAAAATAAAGAATTTAAAATCTTTAGAATATATAGAAAAAACTCTAAAATTATCTAGAATAAATAAAGAAATTCTAAGTAAAATATTATAACTATTAGAAATAAAAGAAAATATATAAAATTAGAAACTATATTATATTTTAAATAAAAAATATAATCTCTTTTTAATACTTAAAAAAGCTAAATAATAAATAAATAGATCTATTTTAAATATTAGAAATCTAGAGAACTAATATATATTAATTAAATCTTATTTTAAGATATAAAAAACTATATCTTATATTTTATATTTCTTTATTAAAATCTTTCTATATTATCTTAGGAAACTCTAAATTAGATAGTTTAATCCTAATAGGTAGTATACTTAAATATACAGTAAAAGATATTATCTAAAAAAAAATATAGAGTTAGCAAACCTAATATCTAATTTAATAGAAAAGATAACTATTAGAAAAAGCTATCTAAAAATTAAAAAATATATTAAAAGATATTTAAATACTTAATATCTATCTCTAATATAAAATTAAAAGATTTATAATATTAGAACTATATATTAAAAAAAGAAATAAAAATAAAAAAAAAAGAAATTCTTAAATTTAAAGCTAAAATCTACATTTATAATATAAAAAACTAAATATAAAATAAAAGAAAAAGTCTTATAAAATAATATAAAGTATTTTAATAATCTAAAGATCTAATATAAAAAAAAATTTAATATTTAAAGATAATAACTAAACACTATAAAAATAGATAAAATAATCTATTAGAATAGTATTTATAGCTAAAGTATTATAAATAAAATAGATAAACATAGAATTATACTATTTATACCTAAAAATATTTCCTTAAAGAGAAATAATATAACTATAATAGGTAAAAAAACCTATAAAGAGATCTAGTATAGCTACTAGTCTACTAGTTAATATAAATACTTATTTAGAATACTAAAAAGAAAAAGTATCTACTATCTAAAATATAAAATTAGTTACTTTAAAAAAAGAAATAATAGAAATAATAGTAAAAGTAATTATAAACTTATTCTTACTAATAATAATAGAATAATAAATAGGAGTATGATGTATAACTATATTAATCTTATATAATACTTTTTTTTAACTATTAATCTAGTCTGTTACTAGCTTAATAGTATAATAGATAGTAGTCTTTTATATAAAAGAAATCTATATATATTAGTATATAAATAAAAATAGTTTATATATAAATATATTAATAAACAATCACTAATAGCCTTTTTTAGCTATATATAGTAATTATAAAGTCTTAAAGAATTAGTATAAGAGAATAAATATATATTATTAATATTCTTAAATATCTAAAAGCAGTACTAGTAAGACAGAACCTACTTCTTATCTTTATAGATAACAGATATAGACAGTATAGAAAGAATAATAAACTATTAATTTACTAAATTAATAGTAATTTAAATATAAATAAAAAAATATTATAAACTTTTTATCTTTTTATAAAGAATTTTTTAATATTAATATATTTAGCTATAAAGATAGTATAAGTAGTGATATTATAGTTTAATATATAAGATACTATCTTAAGTTAGTAATAAATCTTTAAACTAGTAGCTAAGATAATTAATCATAATATATATATCTTATAATAATATAATACTTACTTAGAAAATATAGAGAATAATATAACATAAAGAAAAATAAAAATAGAGAAATAATATAAAAAAGCAAAGTATTATAATAAAAAAAGAAAAAAAATTTAATACTTTTATAATAATATAATTCTTATAATAATAATAATTAGAAGTTATATATAACTATTAATCTATATCTCCTATATCAGATAACATATATGGCAACTGACGCAGCATATATCTATATTACCACATAAGCTATATAACTGCAGAAAATTAATATCTCTATAGGAACAGATTATCTACTATCTATATATAGCTTAAATCAGTGTATAATACTAATTCTCTGAAATAGGAGGAGAATATAAAGCTCTAGATGTTATATCTAGTATATAACCCCTTAGTGCATGTTCAGCACCCTCAGAAAGCCTCATGTGACATTCACTAAGACACTAATAGAGCGAGGAATTACTCCTACCGCATGTACGGCGAATATGCCACCTGTTAGCAATCAGTTTATACACATATCTACATATACATTTAGTTGCCAAATCCAGTGCTTCGCCTGCTTTCCGAATAACCCTCTCACATTAAATTAACTTTAAAATAATAATTATTATTTAAAGTATAATTCTACTTATTTCTAAATAAGAATCTTTTTAAATTTCTAAGATCTAAAGAATTAAAGAAGAATTAAATATTAATAAAGAATCTATCTAGAGTAGTTTAGTTTAATCTAGATCTTCTTATAATAAGAAATTAATCTTAATAATTTTATCTTAGTAAGAAAATATAGATTTATAAAATCCTTTAATATAGTAAATTAATATATTAGTTAAAATATTATAAATATTTCTTTAAAATTTTTATTTTAAATTTTTAGATAAAATATAAAAAGAATATTATAATACTAAGATATTAAATCTTAGGGTTGCCGCGGGAAAGTTTTTCGGGTTTCTAGCCAGCCTAGTCCTGTTTCAGGGAATTCCCAGAAGGGTCAGTCCCGTCCTGGGTGGGAACTGGGAATTCCCAGTTGGGAAACAGGGAATTTCTAGATATCTTGGTCCTGTCCCAGGTGGGAACTGGGAATTCCTAGTTGGGAAATAGGGAATTCCCAGACATCTTGGTCCTGTCTTAGGTGGGAACTGGGAATTCCTAGTTGGGAAATAGAGAATTCCTAGACACCTTGGTCCTGTCCCAGGTGGAAACTGGGAATTCTTAGTTGGGAAATAGGGAATTCCCAGACACCTTAGTCCCGTCCCGGGTAGGAATTAGGAATTCCCTAATTCCTAACTAGGAATTTCCTATTTCCCAGTAAGAAATATAACTTAGTATATAGTAATATAGTAATATACTATAGTAATATTTATAACACTTAATATTAAAAATATATATTTATTATAATTTTCTTTAAAAAATTTTTATTTTTATCTATATAGGACTTTCCTATTTCTTTTTACTTTATATTAGGATTCCTACCAAGACTCTTAGTGAAACTAGAGAATTCCCTTTCCCACCTCTCTTTCTAACTAGGACTCCCACTGGGACTCCCAATGAAACTAGGGAATTCCCTTTCCTACCTCTCTTTCTGACTAGGACTTCTAGCAGGACTCCCACCAAAACCAGAGAATTCCCTTTCCCACCTTCCTCCTTGACTGAGACTCCCAGAGGGACTCCAATATTCCTGATTTGGGACTTTTTTGGTCCCGATTCCCATCCCGTCCCGATTCCCAGCGGGACAGTCCGGTTTCTGCGGTCACCCTAGTATATATTATTAACTAATAATACATTATAGTAGCTTTAGTAGTTAATATACTATATATAGTAAATAATAGTATTATAGATAAAATAAATTTAATAAAACAAGTTTAAAAAAGCTAATATTATAGACTAATAGCGATTTCCTTATTGGAACAGTACTATATATATATTACCATGAGTTATATAACAACTCATATAAACCTATAGACACCTTTATTAGATTAAAACTATATCTATAAATTTTTTTTAATATCTATATATAAATTTATATTTTTCTTACTTATGTAGGTTTTACAGCTTTATATAAAATATTAACGTTTAGCATCTATTTATCAGATAGCTGGGGCCACTCATGTGACCCTTAATCCTTCTTGAGAGTTATTTGCAGCTTCTCACTCATCCTAAGGAATAATCTACTAATTCTTCCCCTATAAGCTTCAAGATAAGACTTTTTAAATTATTTTATACATAGTAGAGGTTATAATTATAGAATAATAAGTATCATTATTATAAACCGCGAGTAATTTATATTAAGATGAAATCTACATTGAGCTGGTGCCCACCGCCCGCTCCCGCTTTGGGTGGGGCAGAGTGTCACGGCTAGTACGATCTGACGGCTGACAGATACCCACTGGATATCCTCAAATGTCCAGAGGATATTCGATGACATAACATATCCGCAATTTGTGGAGAGAATATGACGATGTCCATGGATCTAGAAGATGTTGCTATTGTCTTACTGTATGTATTATCTTTCAATTAGGACTCCGTATCAATAATGAATTCTTTACAAATAAACAATAGCAATTGAGCTATAAGGGGTTGGAATTTGAGCCACGCCCCCGTTTACTGAAACTTCAACAGTGGTTGAATGCACCCCGGTCACCTCTTTGCCCAGGCTACTGAAGGGCCACTGACTTCCTCCAAATGTCGTGTTGTCTGCATTCTGTGCAGCACCACCGGGGTTGGTAAGATACCTCACAGTAACATAACGTGTTCCAGAAGGGATTCCATCAAGTTCTATGCTGGGGTCGGGACGCTCGGTGCCGAGGGATTTGTCCCAGTAATTGAGGTTGCATAACGCTACACGGGCTGGAGCGTTTTCCTCGAAAGCAACGTAACTAGAGAAAGTTGTACCATCATTATTGCCTGGGGTAATTTCAACCACAGTTGTGTTTCCTCCTTTACCGATAAACTCGGCCGCTGTGATTAGAGCGTAATAGATATTTTTAGTCTGCGCCGGCATAGTACTACTTGAACTTGGCTGCCACACATTTTGAGCCGAGTCGTAGACCTGTTCCCAATTCACATTTGAGACACCTATCGTCATGAGATACATCATGTAATCTACTCCATAGAGTGCCGTAGCGAGGGAGTAGGCGACAGTCAGGTTCCCCGTGCCACCAGTCTGTATGTTGATCTCGTCAAGGAAATATTTAACCTGACCTCCTTTGTACCCAGAGAGATACTTGGCAATTGGCCCAATGTGTTGATTTACATTGTCAACGGTGCTTGTGTGTCTCATGAGCTCGGCAAGATCGCAAGGCCCACCAATACAACGATACCAGTGATCAGTCGCGTATTTGATGTTTCCCGTGGAGTCAAAGTTTGTTTTTTGAAATAGGTCTTCTTGTGTCCAATCGGTACTCCTAATGTCAATGCTAGCAAGATCGGGTCCAGCGAATATAGGTCCACTGGGAATAGAAGCCGCGTTCGAAATATTTACCGCAATTTCTTGAAAGCGGGTTGCAAATCTTTAGCACTATTAGATTATACTCTGACGGCGTGCCCTGAGGGTGATTTTTTAGATAAAGTCTTACTCTGTAACTGATGGCCCCTTATGACCACTATATTCGTTAGGTTCATTCCCAATCTCAATTGCACCAATATTAGATATACCAATGGCTTCCATGATAGACTTGGCATCTTCATTGATTTGTGTATAATTCCTTTGAGTGTACGAGACCTGTGGCATCCAAAGAGTATTTGTAGGCGCCAACAATTTTGTTAGAGGCCAGAAATTAGGTCCGATTGTTAGAGCGCCTGTTTGGGAAGTTCCCGGAGCGGGAGAGACTGCTTGATTCAGTGATGAATTCCATATTGCAGAATCACTGATATACAGTACAGTGGTTAGGACTCGGTGGTAGTGGCAAAGTAGAAGGATCGGAAATGCTTTACCCGGTTATACCTCCAACCCGCAAAAGGGGTCTTCCTTCTGTGCGACTGAAGATCTCATTAATAAGATTGATTGAGTATTGATTGGCGGAGGAATTCGAGACGCTTGCTTAGTCATGTATTAGTTTTAACTTCACTTGATTACTGATATTACCGGCTCAAAGTTTTAAATACTTACTCTGGGCATACAAGGAGAACGTGTTGAGTTCAAAGCTCACACCAGGGAAGGATGGATCCACCGCAACAGCGCCTGCGGGAGCGGAAGCTGGAAGGCTGACTGTAGTAGTCCCGGCTGCCACTGCACTAGCTTGTATAATCAGCTTAGCTAGATGCATGTTTTGAAACCTCCTTTCTTGGGGGATGCTAGCGTCTTTGTCTGTGTCTGGTAAAAGAGAGTGAAGATGAGCAATATTTTAATGTTCTTGAGAGCGAAGACTTATCTTTATGTGGACCGTTTTAGAGTTTTAATGTATATCGTACGTACGTACACCTTAAACGCAGCGGAGCGTATTGCCTACAAAACATTCCGCCCCCAGAAGTTATTCTACTAGTACAACACACCACAACGTTACTGGATCATGTCACATCCTATATCCCCACTAACATATTTAACTGTCAGCAAATAAGGCCAGATAGGCTTAAAATACCTATTAGGTAACCTATATCCCAACCTATTACTCCACATGATCATGCTGCTAAAAATAATTTATATAGTCTGTATTTCTACGTACTGGTCAATTTGAATCTGACCTTTTAAAAAAAAATACTAGCATGATGCAGAGCCGGAATGAAAAATACCCGATTGCAACATCATGGTCAGCATAAACAAAACAAAAAAGTATAAGCACTCCCGGTGATTTGATAGCCCAGTCCGTTCAGAAGAATTCTTGATAAATGGCCCTCGTGCTTGCACTTTCCGGTGGTGTTGTCAGAAGAATGAATAACTCACAGCCAATTATACCTCTTATGTCAGCAGCCGCTGAAGAGACGCAACATACACGGAGGACGAGTGCAACGGATGTATAACACTAACCTCGAGCGGTTTAGTGCCCCAGGCACGCTCGGTGGGTTAGGATAAAATTGTAGCGGGTGCTAGAATATAGAGTATCAAGTGATAAGATATAATGTATCGTGGTATACATTATAAGGAATTATACAAGGACACTCGTTTACCATCATGTATTGAGCTTATTGTTTTTTATTTTCATACGACAATAGCATACTACTATTGCTCTTCGACATGCTTGCAGCTATCATCGCGATAGTACTCTACCTTTACTTCTCGGATTGCTTACAAAAGTTTTTTCTTGCTTTCTGTTTACAGAATATCCACCTGTGACGAGAAACAGAGTTTGCCTATAATGACGCCACTTCGCTCCTCATGGGTGGGGGCTATTTCAAATAACCTGGCCCAGTTGAACTAAATCTTATTGGGAATAAGCGTTATGGTTAAAAACTAACTAATTGCAGTGCTAGTGCTTATCGCGGAAGGAAGCAAATGGACCGTTATCAGTGCGCTTCCTCTCACGTCCGCCGCTGGTAACTTTACTTGTTCCTACAATCTGAATGCTATTTACATAAAGAGTATTAAAAGTCTCCCGCTAGTAATTCTTTACTTGTTACAATGCCAGGTGTTCCAACCAGCAGGGCATGCGATGCATGCAGGGTTAAGAAGAAAAAGGCAAGAATCTCCAGGGCAGTCGTGATAACGCATACTACGACCTTTTCTAATATTCCGTGTAGTGCGACCAAACTTTACCCATCTGTTCACGATGTGAACGGCTAAAGATTCCTTGCATGGGATGTGGTCAAATCAGATTCAGATTCAAGCCCTTTGAAAACAATCATGCGCTAGATAAAAAACCACCCCGGACCGGACGATCTTACAAAAATCGCAATAGTCCGATGCGTCAAAGGAGTGTTGAATGTGACCGCCCGGAGCGAGCTGCTCGGAAATTAACAAACGAGAAGTCGGATTCAGCAGGGTTCTCGTTGGTTATGCCACGAACTGTTTCTCCATTCGTCTTTTCGAGAACACTTCAATATAACGGTGTGCTGGAACGACATCTGATGCATCGGTGGCTGACGAGAACTTCGTGGTGCTTTTTCAGAATCCCTGAAGATCGGGCATTCCTTGAAATTCATCTGCCACGTGCTGCGCTAGAAAATGAATACCTTAGGAACGGTTTACAGGCATTGGCGGCCGCTGATCTAGTACACTCGGGGCAAAAAGCATACCTGCGACCAGCACTTGAGTATTATGCTAAGGGTACGGCTGGAATCCGGCCTCATATCAATAAGGTTCAAGAAAACAACATCATATGGATTTATACTTTTAGCATGTTAATAGCGGTTTTCAACTTCGTCCTCTCGCCACAGTCACGAATGTTAGATCGACTTATCACAGTTTTCGACATACTGCTTGGGGCGAGCAATATGCTTTTATCCTGCTCGGACAACTTTCTGTCACACATATTCGCCAGCCTGCACCTTACACAGATTGACATTATAGATCCGGAAACAAAAACCGCGCTGGAGAGGCTTACTGCAGTCAGTCTTCAGATTTATGTGCCCGTACTGAGTGGCGAAAGGAATAATAAAGGCACAACCACCACAATGCTTGCTGGAGACTCTAGAGTCTACCAGATCGCTATCGCTTTTATCAAGTGCTGCTTTGCCGAGGAGGCAAAGAGTTCAATCAAAAATTACTGCTGGTCAATCACCGCGGTAGTCGATCCAACGCTGTTCATATTGATAAAACAATCAGAGCCTATGGCGTTGATGGTTTTACTGTATTTTGGGGTTCTCTTGGCAAGAATGAGAAAAGATCCCATCACGACTTGGTGGCTGGAATCTACAAATAAAAATATTGTTGACGAGATAACGCAAATTCTACAGAAGACACAGATAGCACAGATCCCTGATGGACGAGAAGCTCTGGCATGGGCTAGACGACAAGTAGACTAGCCTTTTTTTTGTTGCTGTTTTTTCGAAAATATATATATATATAAATAGCTTATAATGTAAGTTAAATATATTGTTATGATTATTTACAATTTTCGTAACCAGGCCGTCCATGCAACAATCAAGTACGCAATCGCTACAGGAAGGTTGGAACAGGAACCTGAACTTGTACCTCAAGCAACTCAGTAAAAGAGAGGCACACAACACCACCATAAAAAAAAAAAAAAAAAAAAAACCCTCTCCCGCCGTAGATCTTGCTGCAGTCGCCGAAAATAGGACGCTGCACACGTGAAGAAAACAGCCTTTAAGATCATCTACTCGCCAACATCCCAATGAGGGAACCCACTAACAAACCAACGAAAGAAACAAAAACATCAAGCTTACACAGGTTAGGAAAACACATTATGGGCTATTGCGAGTTCATGCCGGAACGTGGGAAACGATTATGTAATTAGCACACTAGAGCCCTCTAGGTTAGCACCTCCGGCGTAATAAAACATCATCATCATCATGGTTGGTTCGCAAGCCTATTTTTAGGCCACCCCAAAATATAGGCTTCATAGTTGATTTGAGGTAGGCGAAGTTGGCATACTTCATTGCTAATCGTCTAAAATGGGACAGACACTGCTGCTATTAACGTTTGTCCAGTCTCTGTATCA
>JBCLNQ010000122.1:0-49802 GCA_039119965.1 Talaromyces sp. DC2 | reverse complement strand
TAATGTCGGCCATATTGAGAAGTGAGTAGTGGGATAACGGAAACTGTCAAGTTAATGGAACAAGCTGGGTGTCGGTCTTGTTGGTGGGATTGGGTGATGTCCTGTGGGTGGATGAATGACTGGGTGAATGAGCACGACAACGAGCGAGCGTGGTGGGATCGAGGAGAAAGAGAGAAATGGATGAATGGATGGATGAAGCGAAACAGCCAGATCGAGGGTTCAGCGTTTGTCTCCTGCGCCTGCCGCGAACGATGGCTGATACCGAGCCTGGGGCCCAGCGCTAGGCTGCAGCGGGCCTAGCGTGCCTCGTCGTGACCCGCTCCGCCGGCTGCGCTCTTTCCTCACAGCTTGCTCTAATTATTAAATTACTCTGTACGGCAATCTTGCATTATTGCTGTTCTCTCTCGACGACCGCCTCTCTCCTCTCGGCGCCTCCCTCGCCATGCTCGCCCAACAGCGCTTTGTGATTGACCATCCTGAGCGAGCATCGACCTACGGCGTATTCCAGTCCACTTAGGGCTCTTCGCATCATTAGTCACCGAGCCAAATCGCCCGGCCAATGACCAAGCCCGCTGCAATTCTGACAGGCCGACACTGGTGGAGATGGTTACTAGCACCATTACATGGCCTGTTTTTATCCAGAAGAGGTTGGACTCCCAAATGCCCGGCGTGGAGATCGCCGCGCCCAGCGTGCACTAAAGTCATCTTTAGTGCAGCCTCAACGTCATCGCGCGTGCCCCGAGAGACACAGCAGCGTGCGGTTCAGCATCTGTATAGCCGATATAGCAGGCTGGAGGAACTCTAATGACTCGGAGCAAGACTCGCGTTTTCCACAACAGTCGAACCGATGACTGTGTTCCCCGCCCGCTAAATTGGGACGCTGATCGGGAGAATTCGGTCAGGCGGTGTGCATTGTTGATGAACATTGAAGCCATGAGCGTTGACGTGCGTATTTACCTTGCATGTGTATGGTCTGTCTGTTCTATTAACTATCTATATCCGGAGAGTGTTATAAGTGTATTTATATACGTGTTTGGTCGCCAAAAGAAAAAGCAGCAAAAGATTTCGTTATGATCATGTCACGAGAATGCGGAGGCCGTCCTTTTCAATAATAACCGTGTCAGATGCATTGGCGTACTTCCGCCGCATCAGCTCGAATATCACGAGACCAGCGCTGGTACTAGGCACCTGACGGATGCTGTTGCGAAAGAAATCCCGGAATAGCCACCGTCGCCATCCTCCAGCTTCGAGGGCTCTTCTTCGGCATTCCTTCCAGGTGGCCTGGTAAGCATGGTAGTAATGGTTCATCACCTGTGAGCGAGAACGGTACGAAGCAAGCTTCTGGTCGAGATGCTCCAGTCGTTCACAGTGCAAGTCTTGAATGACGCCGAGAGGGTGTTGAATGATTTGCTGCACAATCGACGCCGTGATTCCTGCTCCCATCAAGAAGCACGGCTCGATTGTATAATGCGGTTTGATGACTGACTGGCCGTGCAGGTCTTGCATAGCTGTGACGACGGGCGAGAGCCCTTTGGATTGTAGATATCCATAGTACCATGTCACATATGATAGATATGCCTGTGATTTGACATACTCGAACGAGGAAAAAAAGAGGGCGTAACCAAAGGAGTCTCGTACAAAAGAGAGCGTCCATCCGGCAAAGACGCCACGAACGCCAATCTCCCGCAGCTTCGTCCAACCGTACTCCCACATGCTTCGATACTGGCCTTCAAGCATGCCACTGCTGTGTAACCGGACCTGCAGGGCATCGAGGGGTGCTGCGATTACAGACTGAATGGAGCCGGCCGTAAACCCTGCTATAAATGTGCATGTTGGCGGAGCGGGTGGATATGTTTTCTTAATGTTATTCTGTGCAGGTGTGTGAAGAGCACCGAGGACTTGCAGGTACGAAGTGTACAGCAAAGCGCCAACACTGTTTCACGATTAGCCTACATCAAATATCGTAGCTAAAATGACACTGACGTTGTATTGGCGAGCAAGGGAGGAAGGATCTGGTTGGGCAAGAATTTCCACCCGTGAAGACGGACTGCATGGGCAAGAAGCCCAGGCGTCGTTGTATGGAACGACCATTTATCTTGGCCGACTCGAGGATTTATTGCGCGCGGATAAGCCTATAGAAGAGGACGTGTAAGGAACGAATTCGTAAGATTAAATATTGGACCGAGGCTGAATACCATGTAACTAAAGCAGAAAAAGGTTGGCGGTTAGCAACGACATCCCGGCAACACACGAAAGACTAGCATACTCGACTCGCGTACGAAAAAAAGCCTTCACAGGAGCACGGAAATAAAAAGCCACCAGTTGAGCACTAAAAGCTCTTGTTCCTGCAGCAGATGCCGCCGTCGCCGCGTGTTTTCGGGGGTTTTGGCGAGACCCATCCTCACTATCCAGCCCGGGTGTCTCGCCGGAAGCTGGCTGGGCTGAGGACATCATTTTCGAAAAATGCAAATGAACGGAATGGTGAAGTCGCAGGAAATCATGTCGTCTAGCTGTTCACGGGTGTAGTCTCT
The DNA here is from genome assembly GCA_039119965.1 of Talaromyces sp. DC2. NCBI lineage: Eukaryota > Fungi > Ascomycota > Eurotiomycetes > Eurotiales > Trichocomaceae > Talaromyces > Talaromyces sp. DC2. Next base: position 47,271 of record JBCLNQ010000122.1, on the reverse strand, counting down.
GCAAACGCGTTGATCTATTTATTCAGTATCAGCCTCGTTCAGATAGATCAGTTGGTCGTCGATGCGGGGGATCACATGGTCCCAGACCAGGGTCACACCAACCAAATATCACATCAGCGTAAAAAATATCGCCATTTTCAAGGGAAAAGAATAATTACAATAAAAAAAGACAGCAAGCGTCGCTGCCTTAGAGAATGGCCATTCGCAAGTCGCAAATCGTAGTTAGGTCAGTCGGCTCGCCGTGCTAGCTGGGCCCAACCGGACTAACCCGAATCCAGCATGATTGAACGCGCTTCGCGTCTTCTTTCTCTCCTCCCGCTCCGCCGCTGAACATTTGCCTCAGCAAAATCTCCTTACTAGCAGCTTTCATCCCTCTGCGACCCCAGACACGTCTTCGAGGAATCGCCGATAAATTCTTACTGCTTGGATGAGATAAATCGCAGGTTGCAACCGATCACTCACACCTTACCACTCCTCTGACGTGCTTGTCAGCTCGCCCTTGAGATGGCCGAAGACATCGTCATCGACAAGGCGGTCTTCTTTGACCACTTGTCCACATTCTACAATGCTTGGAAAGGCGACAAACGAACAGGCGCAGGTGTTTTTGGAGGTGTTGGTTCCATTGTGATCTTGATGGGAAAAACAGATGAGGCAAACTCTTTTCAAAAATCCAATTCGATTCATGTGAGAGAGCATCCAAGTCCTGTCGTCTATCTCAGCATATCTCTGACCGTCTTTTCCCTATTAGTTTTGGCTCCTCGGCTATGAATTCCCTGCCACCCTATTTGTTTTCACTACAGAGACGATGTACATCGTGACAACTGCGAAGAAAGGTGAGAGCGGTTTTCTTCTTCTATATCCTTTTGGCAATTTACTGACGGTTTGATACTTTGTAGCAAAACATTTGGAACCACTCAAAGGTGGCAAGATTCCAGTCGAAATTCTCGTCACTTCCAAGGACCCCGTGGATAAGGCAAAGGCTTTTGATACATGCATAGATGCCATTAAGAAGGCAGGGGTTAGTGTTGATACCATGCCTTTTTTTAGTCAATACTGACGTTGATGCCACAGTCAAAAGTCGGAACTTTGCCAAAGGAGGTATCTACTGCTCAGGGACCTTTTGCCGATGATTGGAAGAAGGCCTTTGGCGAGGGCTTAAAGGACATTGAGGAGGTCGATATCTCTCCTGCGCTCTCTGCCGCGGCATTGTCTGTTAAAGGACCCGATGAGCTTGTAAGACTGCACCCGTTTTAATACCACTTGTTCGGTTCAAGAGATCAACCGCTGACACTCCCCATCTTTAGGTCTCGATGCGCAACGCAGCTCGGGCATGCAGTGGCCTGATGTCCGAATATTTCGTAGATGAGATGTCGGAATTGCTGGACGAGGGAAAAAAAATCAGCCATGAGTCGCTATCTTCGAAAGTTGATGCCAAAATCGATGACTCGAAATTCTTCAACAAGCTGGCAAAACTTCCACCAGGGTTCGACTCTACTCAACTTGACTGGGCGTATGGACCGGTGATCCAAAGTGGTGGAAACTACGATTTGCGCCTGACCGCCGTCTCCGACTCCAATAATCTGCACCCTGGAATCATTATTGCCGGTTTTGGTGTGAGATACAAAACTTATAGCGCAATTATTTCCCGAACCTACCTTGTGGATCCAACAAAGGCTCAAGAAACCAATTATGGTTTTCTGCTGAATGTCTACGATGCGGTTATCAAGGAAGTACGGGATGGAGTCTCTGCGAAAGAGTTGTATAACAAGGCAATCGGTATCGTGCGCGCAAAGCGTCCTGACCTAGAGAAGCATTTCCTGAAAAATGTCGGGGCTGGTATTGGCATCGAGCTGCGAGATGCAAATATGGTTCTCAATGGGAAGAATACTCGAACCCTGAAAAGTGGGATGACTCTTTACATCTCCATCGGTTTGACCGACATCCAAGATGCAGACGCAAAGGACAAGAAGAATTCTACATACTCCATGGTTATTACCGACACTGTCCGTGTTGGTGAAACAGGCGCACATGTCTTCACCAAGGACGCGGGTATTGATATGGACTCGGTCTCTTTCTATTTCGGTGACGAAGAGGAGCCTGAAAAAGCTCCCAAAGAGAAGGCCGACAACCGATCAAAGGCCGTGGCAAGCAAGAACATTACAAAAACCAAGCTCCGTGCAGAGAGACCGACCCAGGTGACAGAGGGTTCCGAAGCTCGGCGCCGAGAGCATCAAAAAGAGCTCGCTGCTAAGAAGATGAAAGAAGGACTCGAGCGGTTCGCTGGCACAACTGGAGATGGAAATGGCGTGGCCCAGAAAAAGTTCAAGAAATTTGAGTCTTACAAACGGGATAACCAGCTGCCACCGCGCGTCAAGGATCTGACAGTGCAAGTTGATCACAAAGCTTCAACAGTCATTGTGCCGATAATGGGCCGGCCGGTTCCTTTCCACATCAACACTATAAAAAATGCCAGCAAAAGTGACGAAGGAGAGTATGCGTATCTGCGTATCAACTTCCTCTCTCCAGGACAAGGTGTTGGAAGAAAGGACGACCAGCCTTTTGAGGAACCGTCGGCAAACTTTGTTAGGAACTTGACTCTGCGATCAAAGGATAACACCCGGTTTGCGCAGATTGCTCAAGACATCACAGAGCTTCGAAAGACTGCTTTGCGAAGAGAACAAGAACGTAAAGAGATGGAGGATGTGGTTGAACAAGATAAGCTTGTGGAGATTCGCAGTATGTCTTTCCTAAATTTAATGACCTGCATCAGACTAACTCTCAACAGACCGACGACCCATTAAGCTTCCAGATGTCTACCTCCGACCACCCCTGGACGGAAAACGAGTTCCTGGAGAGGTTGAAATCCACCAGAATGGTCTTCGATATCAATCACCACTTAGAAATGAGCATGTTGATGTCTTGTTCAGCAATGTGAAGCATCTCTTTTTCCAGCCATGCGCACACGAGCTTATTGTCATCATCCATGTGCATCTCAAAACGCCGATTATGATTGGCAAGCGCAAGACCAAGGATGTGCAATTCTATCGTGAAGCCACCGAAATGCAGTTCGATGAGACTGGTAACCGACGACGCAAGCATCGTTACGGAGATGAGGAGGAATTCGAAGCCGAACAAGAGGAGAGAAGACGCCGTGCTGCTCTTGACAGGGAGTTCAAAACCTTTGCGGAAAAAATCTCTGATGCTGGAAAAGATGAAGGAGTTGACGTTGACATTCCATTCCGAGAAATTGGTTTCAGTGGTGTTCCCAACAGATCCAATGTTCTGATCCAACCCACAACGGACGCGATTGTACAGCTGACAGAACCTCCATTCTTGGCCATCACCTTGAACGAAATCGAGGTTGCTCACTTGGAGCGAGTACAGGTTAGTACCGAAGTATTCCCAACCCGATTTATCAAAAAGCTGACGAGATTCAGTTTGGTCTCAAAAACTTCGACCTTGTGTTTGTATTCAAGGATTTCAACCGTCCGCCAGTTCACATTAACACTATTCCCGTTGAATCGTTGGAAGGTGTGAAGGATTGGCTTGATTCAGTGGATATTCCTTTCACTGAAGGACCTCTCAACCTCAACTGGAGCACCATTATGAAGACTGTTGCCAGCGATCCGCATGGATTCTTTGTGGACGGAGGATGGTCATTCTTGGCCGCCGAGTCTGATTCCGAGGGCGGCTCTGAGGAAGAGGAGGAGTCTGCTTTCGAGCTATCCGAGTCTGAGCTGGACGCGTCTGACGAAAGTTCAGAAGAGGACAGTGAATTTGATGACAATGCTAGCGCTGAGGCTAGTGAGGAAGATCTCAGTGGGGATGAAGAGAGCGGCGAAGATTGGGACGAGCTGGAGAAGCAGGCAAAGAAGAAGGACCGAGAAAGCGGGTTGGACGATGAGCGAGGCAAGAAGCGCAAGCGCTGAACGTACCGTTGAGATTTAGGATTCGATTCGACGCATCAATTTCCGTTGGGTTCTATCAAAAGTGGCGGTAGTTATCGTTTTCTTCCTAGTACCAGACACTTTTACTGTAATAATCGATCGAGTTTTATGGATTTTACCAAAATTTGACATCAATTGATAAATCCATATAGTATCAAATTCTAGGCCATACAATTTGACATACACAATCTCTCTCCAACAGTGCAATAATTGACAGTAAATAACAAATCTCCACGACAACAACAAGACATAGAAAGCAGCAAGGCTTACTTGCCCTCTCTCATAGTCGACCACATATTCCGCATGCGACCACCCTGGTCGTTGGTGAAGCTCTGATAACAATCATCCGAAGAATAATCCATAAAATTATGTATCGAATCCAACCCGGGCAAATCGGGACACGAGTCCTGCGACGCCGGACACCCTTCGGTGGCGATGGATTGCTGCGGCGTATCGGCAATATAATCGCCCTCGTTGCTAGGCGAGCAGCTATCCCCTTGAAAAACATGCAACAGGCCATGCCAGTGGCCGACCTCGTGCACCGTCGTGCCCCCACTGCTATAATGCGGAATCGAGCCGCCGGGCATCGTCGCCGCCAGGATATTGCATCCGTCGTCGATATAGTCTTCCACGGGACTCGACGCGTTGATTTTGGGATCCGGAAGCGTGCAGAACCCAAGCAGGTTCGGCGACGACGACGACGACGAGTAGTCTCTCGGGCTCATGGCTTTGTGTTTTGTAGCCGTCTCGTCCCGAGAATTCACATTGGTGCCATCTGTAAGTCGCAGATCCGTCTGGAAATACACGTTGAGACTGCTATAATTGCCGCGGCGCAGCGCTCGTTTCATTTCCCTATCGTCCCCGTTCTGTGCCCAGGTGTCGTTGATGCTCCGGTCGACGCCGAGGAGTCTGTAGCTAATGCTCAAATTGGCGTATGCGCGTTCGAGAAAGACAAACTGGTCGATCTTATTAGCTTTGATGCAAGTTGTGGCTGTATGTTGTGTATTTTACCTGCGACGCTATCATCTCATTCGTAACCAAATCAACCTGGTCCTTTGTGCTCACGACATGAAAATACGTCTCCACTTCGATATTCTTCGGTTTCCCATCCGCATTTGCGACGCGCTGCGAGTCCGTTGTGGAAGCAAGTCGTTTATGAGCGTCCTTTAGCGCGGCGCTGGGAGTTTCTGTGCCACAGATTCCATCACGGACGAATACCTCGCGTCGTGCTGGTCCTTCTTGCTGCTGCTGTTGCTGTCGAGATAATAAAGCTGATGATAATGAGAGGAAATAAACATAGCATATAATCCAATGCATACTGAAACTTCAAAAAAAAAAAAAAAAAGGGAGAGACCAAAAAAGGAGGGAATGAAAGTTAGGTGTGAATCTGACCCTTAAAAAGAAAAAAAGGACGAAGATAATTCTATGTATGTTAAAAAAAATAGTATGCCTGTGGCTAATAAAAAGGGGAAATTGACACGCGATGGAATGTAGCAAAATGCACAGCGCGGTCAACATGGGTGATGTAATCGGAATGCTGGCAAGATACCAAAGTCGAGAGGTATTCGCGCGCGAGTTCAAAGATGGAGCATTCTTGGCTAACTCAGATGGGGTGTTTCAACAAAGTAGGCTGGCTCATCGACATGAATGTTTCATATTGTACCCCAGCAGGGAAAAGTAAAATAACCGGCAAAACGCCATATAGACTATATGAGTGACAAGACTAGATACCTAAAAAAAAAGACAAGTCCCAAACGCAGAAATCGAAAAGGAATGGAAATCGGGAAAATACACAAGGTCGTTGATCAATGAGAATCTTTATGCAGCTCGTCCAGTCGCGGTACCTGTGTTGGGCTCATTCCACGTGAGGTAGGTGTGGTCGCCGAGTTTTCTAATCAAGTGTCAGAGTAGTATTCTAGAATGACCAGAAAATCTTCTTACCTCGGTCTCACCAAGTGTGCCACTGCAAACAAGACACCCATCACCACGCAAATGCCACCGACGACAACATAGGCGATGCCCATGAAGGAATTCTTCCCGCCCATGACTGTTCGCGTTGAAATCAGAATAGATTTGGTGCCGCCGTATTCGGTAACATTGAAGTCTGATCAAACATGTAAGATACGACCCTGACTACCTTTTGTTGAAAAACTTACTGTCGTCGATATCCAGCCTGTATGAACCACTCGGCATTACGCCGCTGTCATTTCTCAGCGCCAACTTACTGAAAGTCGGGAGGCCAGCAGTCCTCATCCACACCATAAAGTTCTCGTCATTATGGAGATCAGGAAGGGTATCTGCTGTATAGCTGTCTCCATACCTCAGCCGCCAGTTGGGTGGCGGGACCACTTCCCAATATTTGTATTTAGTAGTCTTGATCAAGTCCTTGTCGCTGGACCAGGCAATCCCTTGGTCAGTCATATTGTAGCTTGAGCTGTTGCCGGAGATCGGTACAGGGCTGTGGATGGTGTCATTGAAAATTGAGTTGGCGATCAATCCACATGGGTAATACGCTTTCCCGGAAACCTCATCCACACGCAACGGATCACAGTTGCTGCTCCTGATGGTATCGTTGTCCACGGCAACACCCTTCAGCTGATCATTATCCAGAGACTGTACGTATTTTCGGTGGTTTTGGTAAAAGTTGGTTAATCTATAGTAGAGAAACACGGGTGGGCCGATCGGCTCCGGGAGCTGGAAGAACAGCGAGCACGGCGTGGTCAGGGTTGTCAAATTTGTCTCGTTTCGGCTCCATGTGAAGGTCGAGGCCTGCAGAGATTTAAAGGTTGACGATACTTTGCCCGAAGGCATAGGTCCCGGGACTGCTCCGGTTGGGGCCTGTGTTGAACAATCTGTGTAGTCGATGACAATTTCTTGGACCTAGCGCTTCTACTCAGAGACGTCACCCGAAGAAGCCACTGGGATCTAACTGACCTGTTCGTTGGCCCAGAGCAAGACACCTCCTAGCGGCGCAAAGATGGCGCCAATGACGAAGAAAAGGGGAAGCACCGACTTGGGCGTGAGGATAGGTCTTGATCGCGCATAAAATCAGCGGTTGTTCTCCTTGTTCTCGGGGGCGGGGCACACTCACTGCCATGCTTTGAGGCGCTGTTGGCGAAAAGCCGTGTCTACAGACAGAATAATAACGGTCAGTTCCAGGCTTTGGCTTCTCATCGATCCCCAATGCGAACGGATGGTTTTGGCAACGCACTGGCTGGTCTCTTGCTCTTCTTCTTTTCCCCGTCATCCGGGCCCAGGTTATCGGGGTCGCCGTGAGTATCGACCTGCGACATGGTGGAATGGAGTCGCGATCTAGGAAGAAGGGCGAATGTGAATCATTCACTGTATGGACACAGGGGGCATAAGTGAGTGTATACAGAAATTAAAAAGTAAAGGTGGAAGGAACGGCGCGCCACGGGGAGCCGGAAGGCGGAAGGCGGGAAGGCGCAGCGGAACTGCGCGGGTGGCCTGTCCAGTCCGCCGCGGCTGGCCTGAGGCTGCGTCTGACCAGCGCAGCCTTCCCCATTGCGGAATGGCGCGGAGCTGCAACGTTCAGCGCCACCAATGCAGGGCTATTCTTAGAATCTTAGCACGACATGTCTTGCTTCACCTTTGCTGCTGGTTAATGGCTGACAGCCATGCCAATTCGCCGTCTTACTGCTACGACGACAATGCACGAGTGTGGGGTGCAATTCGACTAATATTCAAATTTGTAACTATTCACCGTTCTAAGAGTGAAGAGAGAGTCAGAGAGAGAAAAGGCACAATGCCCATACATGATTGGGGTATCTGGGTAAGAATAGCAAGGGAGACTTCACAGAATAAAAATAATTGACGACCCAAGATAGGCAGGCAGATTCCAAAACAAACAAGCAATTGACGACCAGGAAGAGATCACAACCTAGAGAAAAAGGGATCCACGACTCTAACTTCAGCGGATTAATATCAAGAGCAGTCACAAAGCCATAGCATCGATGCAAACAAGAACAAAACAAAAAGAAAAAAAAAAAAAAAAAAACAATCAAACGCCTCTGTCATGAAGGTAATTCGTCTAACTGATGCAAACATGAAAGTCGTTGGTATGGATGCGGGCAGACCAGCTGTGCCCGCCTCGGGAAAGAAACCCGAAGAGATTGTGTGCACGTGGAGTAGCGGCTCAGAATTCGCTCAGGAACTGCTTGAAATGCTCGGGTTTGAACCAACCCACGCGGTCGTATGCAGTCCACAGTTTGCTAGCTTTGTTGACATCGATTTTGCAAGCCTGCTGGGCGTCGGTCTTTCGAAACTCCTTTCCGATGCTGAGGGCTCTGACGCGTGCTTCGAAGATGCGTCTCTTGCTGCACAGATATGTCGCACACGTCAATCGCAAGGTGGAGGCCAGCGAGATTTCTGCTGGGTCAAGGCCGTGTCGGTCTGGATCGTTGCTGAGATCGAGCCCCTGACCCTTCCAATCCGCTTTCAGCCCCTTTGTATTGCCTCCAAGGGTGTGGATCGGTGGCGAGTAGTCCTTCAGTGACTTATAATCGGTGTCGTCTCTATTGGTGCCCAATGGCTTCGATACTTTCATCGGCGACGACATGCCGGCGTTGAAATCGTCGAGGATTCGCTGTGTCGGGGTGGACTTGGGGGTTCGCTTCGGCCTTGGGGCTCGAGCAACGCGAGATGGGCCGTTGGTGGTCTTCTTGGACGGGGCAGGGGCGAGGCGTTTCAGATTCGGCGACCGAGCTACTGGGCGATCGTGGTGAATCATCGCCCACTGGCGATCCAGAAAGTCCTTCTCCTGCCTTGCGTACGCAAAGGGGTTTCGATTGAACTGCGACGACACAATGGGGACACACGACAGGGCCAGAACATATTCCTCTCGAGTGGGCTTGTTGAGTTTGTTCTCGAAGCGGGCCATGTGCGAGGTGATGTGCTGGTCGATCAGGGCGGTGGGAGCGGGGACGGGGCCGAAGAGGGGCTCATCGTTGGCCACTTCAACAAACGACTCGCTGCGAGGGAAGAGCACAGGGTCTCTGGACGACAGCCCGGCAGGTTCGCCGTCGAGATGGTCGTGGTTGGACTTTCTCTTCTTGTTACCGGCATAGGGAGTCACGGGTGGCGAGGGCAGGTCGATGTGCTCTGACTGGGATCGTTTTCGGTCGTCTGAAATGGGTGGCAATTTGACGGCATCGTGCGAGGCGGGATACTGCGAGTAGGCAGAATTGAAGCTGTCCAGCGGCTTGGCCTCCGGAGGAGACATGAGGCTGGACACTGACGGTAGGCGATTCATTGTCAGGTAGTGTTGTTGGTTAGGCAGCGACGGCGAGGAAGTCATCTGTTTTTCTCAGACAGCGGGACAATGTGGGGTGGAAAATAGAATCGAATGAATCGAATAAATAGAGGAGAGAGAGCAGGGACTGTGAGGAGAGTCAGGAGGGCGAGAGATGAAAGAAGGCGATAGATGACGACGTTTGATGCGAAGGCGAAGTGGAAGACAATGGAACCGCTCGCGCCAGGAGGATGTGATTTGTCAGTGCACGGCTTTGTGGCAATGCGGGATTATGCGCCTTGCCGGCGATAAGGCTGAGATCAGTCGTCGATAACGCCGAGCGTTGGGCTGACTGTGCGGGTTGTGAGTCTCTCGCTGCAGCCTGCCTGCAGGCAACCTTGTCCGTTCCGATCAATACGAGAGAGGACAATGCCCGGCCGGATTGTTCTTGTCGCGATATGCGGGGGACTGCGGTGAGGCGCAATACTCAAGAATAGTACGCAGTGGTATTTGGACGGGGGTGGGGTCTGGTCTGGTCTGGTCTGGCGCCTGGGCGCAGATAAGATAAAACCAGGCAGAATCCGGTCGCGATAGCGATAGCGATAGCCTGCAAGAATCAATCAAGTGGTGTACTACAGACAACCACCTCAGCAACGCGATCGCGAACGCAGCAAAACAGAAAGCTCAATGGCAGTCGCGCTCGCACTGGGCGATGGCGGCGATTATAAGGCAGCGCGCGCGACCAGGCAGCGCGCGCGACCAGGCAGCGCAGATGACACAAGGCGAGGCAGGCGTGACTTGGGCTGATTGGGCGGCGGGGCTGGCCAGGCTCCCATTGATGGTTCAGCGCGTGTGACACGCCGCCCGCCCAATCACAGCCGCCAATTGCGTCGCCCACAGCCCTGCTGCTATAATAGGCAGCATTGCCATTGAGCCATTGAGCCATTGAGCCCGCGAGCCCGTGAGCCATTGGACCACTGGGCCATTGAACCATTGGACTCCGGCGCATGACTGTGTCGCCGGCTGCCAATGCGTCTCTGTCCCTACTCCAGCGTTGTTTCTTGCACAATCAATAATGAGCATGACTTGCGAGGATGACCCTCCTGCTGCGCACAGCGAGCCCGGCCCCACACCAACCTTATTCGGCCGCCCAACCAGCGCGCGCAATTGGCCCCCGCCCGGTCCTGGTGACCACCCAGGCGCCGCGCTAGTGGGCCCACCGGCCCAAGCGGGCCTAGCGCCCGGTGACTCGACGCCCGATGAGTCATGGGGCTGTTTTCTTCACCCTGGCTCTCTATTAGCTGCTTGTTATGGATTCTCTTTTAGTCAATCTATTAATTGATTATTTATCTACTATTGATTCTATATCGCCCGTCAATCCATTGCATTGCAATCGATGATTCCGTGGCTGCGTGCGGGTGGCCGTCAAAGAATGAGTCAAACTCTATTGGCCGCACCCCGGTTCCTGGTTCCTATGTCCTCTTTGTGGTCGACTCCATGTTTTCTTTGAAGGTGACTGTAAGTACAACCATGTACTGCCACTGCTCTTTATCCTGGGTGCCTATTTTCGCTTCTGCCTGAAACACGCCTGGAACAATGCAGACATTGACACTGTTCTCTGACGCTGCCGTGTTTGAAGTCATAACGTACGTGTAGTTACTAGGATACTAAAATAGGATACGGAATTGGCTCTCTAATACCGTAATCTCCAGAATATACGGATCCCGACGGAGAACGGATGGCGGATTCTACGGGTTATGCAGGGCATAGAACCCCGGTCTGATTACTGCCGAATCCGCTCGGGGTCGGGCAGATCTGACGGCCGCCACTAGGCCGAATGCAGCAGTTCACCCCGCGCTTGCCCGATCTGGTAATTGTAGCCCTAACTCTGGACTATTTGACCATGAGGTTTGATCAATTCGCAGAGCCATTCCGTTGTTTCCTTTTTGTAGCCACCGCCGCAGGCTTCTATCTCTATCGTACATGAATCATTGCCTTTTGCTCAAGACTGATCCAGCAAAATGTCTTTCCGTAGTCATGGCCGTCAGTATGATATTGTCGTGTTTGGTGCCACAGGTATGAAATTGGATACCGCCTCGCAGCACATCTGCTATTGCTTGCCTAATCGGTTTTCTAGGATATACGGGCCGCTTGACTGCCGAACACATGGCCGTTAACCTCCCACCCGGTCTGAAATGGGCAGTTGCTGGTCGCTCAGAGGACAAGCTCTCTCAGCTTGTCTCACGATGCAAGGATTTGGCTCCCAATCGCGTCCATCCGGGTAGGTAAAGCTCACCTGCTCCCAATATAACAAAACTAACTCAAGACTGGCTAAAGAAATCGAGCTCTGCAACCTCAACTACGACGAGGTTGCCGCATTGGCCAAAAGGACATTCTGTCTCATCACAGCTATCGGTCCCTATGCCCTTCACGGAGAAGTCACCTTTAGAGCCTGCGCCGAGGCTGGCACCTACTACTTGGACTGCACTCCTGAGGTTCCATGGACCTTGGAGATGATCCAGAAATACGAGGCGACCGCCAAGGCAACTGGAGCATGCTTAATACCCCAATACGCGATGGAATCAGCACCATCAGATCTCCTCACCTGGGCCATTGTGGCCGAAGCCAGAACAAGATTCTCATCGCAGACAGCCGATGTCGTAATGAACCTTCACAGTCTTCCGTATGTATTTTTCGTTTCTGTTTCAAATGTGCCTCTATGAGCTGAGCATTTTCCATTTTGTATTAGCTCCGTTCCATCCGGTGGGACATTGGCGACCCTTCTGAATCTTTTTGGTCATTATTCTCTCAAGGTTCTTCGTCAGTCTATCGAGCCGTATGCATTATCACCAGTTCCCAATAGCCATCCACTTCCACGACGTTCTTTTTGGTCTTCAGTTACCGGGGTCTATAAAATACCGGGTCTTCCTTTACTATCAACGAGTATAAGCGGCAAAGCCAATGAAGCCATTGTATTCCGCACATGGGGCCTGCTGAAACAGGAACAAAACTTGCAACCGGAATTCTACGGGCCCAAATTCACCTATCGAGAATTCATGTATGCTCCTGGTCCGATAAGGGGCATGCTAATGCATTATCTAATTGTCATGGGGGGTTACCTTATGTTGTCGGCCCCATTCAGGGCCTTTGTTAGGCTGTTTGTCTTTGAACCCGGCGATGGTCCAGACACTGAAAAGGCCAAGGAGGACGTCATTGAACTCCACGCAGTGGGGAAACCCGACGACTCTGGGGCTGAAATGAAGAAACGAATTTCTGCAAAGCTTTCATACAACGGAAGCATGTACTACCGTAGGTGCCCTCTTTTACCTTATTCTTTAGATTCTGTATCTCACAAGGCTGTTTCTTGTGACGGCTGCTCTTCTTGCAGAAGCAGCAGTTACAATGCTACAGCAAGACAACAGTACGAGACTAACAGGCGGCGTATACACACCTGCGTGCCTCGGCCAAGGTTACATTAACCGTCTTCAGGAAGTCGGTGTCAAGTTTGAATTGGAGATACAAAATGTAGACAAATGACGTAGGCGGTAGCACTTCATCCCTGGGCTTTAATAAAAAGTCCTAAGAATTCATGGCGATCTGCGCAGTACGATAGTGTCTTCAAGATTAATTAAAATTATACATTAATTCCTATTGGCTCAGGATTGACTGGGTTTCTAACCCAATTAGATTAACAAAACTTGACAATCATGTGGTCTAATTTGCTACGCGCAGGCACGTCAGAGTTCCCAACCAATGCCCCAAGCAATCTCGACCAGACACTCTACCAATGTATAAACACACCTCTGTTGAAGCCCCTTCGGGTATCGGAAACAAGGCAACGTGATTCGCACCTTCTCAGTCAAGGAAGCCCGGCCTCAATGTAGCATAGCCACGGCCTCCCTTCTTCTGTCAGTGCTGATATGGTTCAGCTTTCTAAGTCAGAGGTCATCAAGATCAAGCATAACTTAACGTCAACATGTAGAGATTCTGGACTCCCATGCGTTAGCGACTCGATACGCCAACTAGATACTGAAGGTAATCATTCTCGAAAACATATACGAAATCTAACTGCAAATATTTTTACAGAAACTGTTTCTCTTGAACTTATATTAACATTGCAAGCTCTTCCTGCGTCGCGTGCACTTCACTCCGTTAGTGACAGTAAAAATCTCTTTAGCGACCTACTACGACTCAATTCCATGATAGATTCAGGGAGGTTTGATGTTGACCGGCTCATCCCCCTGCTATGTTCGGTCCTTAATAGAGAATCTGATGAGATTATTTGGGACAAGGTCTACGCCACCGTTGCTGGGCCCACCCCTCCACAACCGTTGTCTTTACTTGACCAAACTCCCTATCTGTACACAGCAAGCAGCTTCGTCAATTCTTCCAAGCATAGGAAAACGTCGATGTTGTACTAAGAGGGGAGCTAGGCTCAATCTACCTCAGTAGGAAGGTTTTGGAATTAATGGCATGATATTATGTACAATTTGAACGACCTCAGCCCTATGGCTGGAGTAGTAGCCCTCCATGCTAGCGATACACTTAAGATTACCGTTCATATCCTTCGGAAGCGCAGCTCCACTGTTTTATCGCTACTTAAATTACGGAATGATTCTAGCTATGGTCTGAACTAACCTATGTAAAGATCTGGAAGTGCAATAAAACCTCCGACAGCTGTCATAATCATGAAATACGGGACCGAAGCGTTCTGAATATCCCCCGGGTGTTTCACAAGCCAATATACGAAAAAAACAAGACCAATTCCTGTGGATACAGCTAATATGCAGAAGAATTTCGCGAGGGACAATCCATGGACTCCACGAATGCCGTAACCGACCGAGCGAGCCTTCTTGCCCATACAACACTCGGTTTTCTTAGGTAGACCAGAGATGATGTCGTCAATATTGTTATCTGTAATGTCCTTTCGGTGGTGCAAGATGTAGTGCGTAAGCGTAGTCTCGACCCACGCTAGATGCAGGTCTTCGTCGGGAATACTGCCCGTGCTGATATCATACTCCAGGGTTCGACGGATCTCGTCAAGGCTAACTTTCTCGTGCCCGCATTTCACGAGATCCTTTTCGTCTAAAAGGCGGATGAACTAAAAAGATAGTCAAAAGCTTTGACTTTGGTACTTCTGGAGCTTACTTACTTTGACGATTTTCACTGTTGCACAGTCCGTAAGAGAAAGCCACCACCGGATACCCCGAAGCTGGCGGTAGCTGTCTATCAGCTCGTTTATGAACTCACGCCCGCGCTTCGCTCCGGTTTGCGCCTCCACACATATCTCGTGTAGCCGGGTTTTGGTAGCGTCAACGCACCAATGTACCCACTTCTTAGAAGAGTCATTAGCTCCCGTCTGCTCTTTCGACAAAGCATCGACAGAGCTAGGGGGATATGTCCTCTGTGTGCGCTGAGACCTCGGCGATTTGGAAGGAGAATCAATTGAAGAGCTAGATATTGGGTCTGCAGCCCTTTGTAAATTACCAGTAGTGGAGCCTCCGCCCTCGTTGCTATCACTAGCTGAGGTAGTTACAGATCGGCCGTAGCCGGGTTGTCGAGTACCTGGCATAAGGGGCTTGAGGGATTGGAGTGCCACATCAGCAGCATCTTCTTTAGAATTTTGCACATATTGACCGTCATACCAATACCGAGCAGCGAATGTCTCCCCTGCTACGGTTAGGACACAGCTCCATGCTGTACGGCCCCCTCTCCTATCGCTGACAATGCTGTAGAGCGGGTGTTCCAAACATTGCGCCATGCAATACTCGACCAGCCTTTGTTGCCAAATACCGGGGGCTTCATTTGGTGCATCAGAACCAACAAGTGTACTGCACTGGGACATGCTCTCGTCTTTCTCCTCATCGTCAAATGTTTCATCTCTTCCAGGCAGTAGCAAATCTTTGGAATCGAGATTTGAATCTCCTTTTAATAAGGAAGCTCCCGCTGCTATCCGTTTGTGAAATATTTGGTGGCCCAAGGCTTCAGTGATGGTTGCTGCTAGGTCGACTGAGAGATGCGTTGGACATGAAGCCTATTCGCGTAGTTAGCGGCCTGGAATTTGAATAGTCAAATGAAGACATCTCTTACACATTGCCAAGTCATCCGCGTCTTGCCTTGCTCAAGCGGTCGCTGTGGATCAGAGAGTGGCCACCAAATAATGGGCATTGGTGTAAAGGCTTGGATATAGTTCTTCACACGGTCGGATATCGAAAGTGGTTCGGACTGTCCTGTAAACAGGAACTCATCTTTTGTAGAGTCCCCACTGGATTGCCCATCATGAAGCTGAAAGTCAGTCGAAGCGAGATCAATCTCTAAACTAATTTCTTCTTCTTGGTGATTGTTTCGCAACACTTCGAACTGGTTTGGCCGGCAATCATTTCCACCGGTAAGGCAATATTGAGCCTGGGCCCCCGATTCGTACGACTCCATCCAAAACTCAAACAAGGAAGGATACTACGCTCTTCACGATAATTGAACAGCTGGAGCCCAATGGCAAAATGTTTCAGGCTGAAAAATGGAGACAAACGCAGTAGGGAATGTCGTTATGTATAGGGATCTGGAGGCAGATTATTCAGCAAGAAATCGACAATGCCACTATGAAACGGGAAAACGGGAGGCAACAAAACGGTGGAGATGGACAAATCTTTCTACTACAGAGAACAGGCGATTCTAGAGACGGAGAAAATTTAGACAAGGCTGAGTGGCATGGATCTAAGAAGCTCAGCATACCCGTACCTATAAACACAGCCACAGGCTCACAACGTGGGGTAGTTAACCTGCAACCTGCTGAGGCCACATCTCACGGTGCACTGGGAAGAGAAGCCTGTTTCGCAAGCGTCAGGCTGATGCTGCAGGCTACTTTAATATAGACGAGAAGAAATTGGAGCGTCCGTTGTGTGGATAAGGCTGATAATGGCCGTACGACTGAATTAATCGTAGTGCGGGGTATTATGGCCATTCTATTTATATTCGAATGACATGTTGGAGTTATGTACGATGGGATATGGAAGTATAACTCCAATATAAAACATGGATAATATACAGTACTGATAACAAAATTGTAGTTCAATGTTTAGTTTATATGAAATTAAGACTTCATGTTGTTAAAGTAGCTGTATTGTAATTTATTTTTGTAACTATTATAAGCCAGGACTTCGGGTTGATTGCTGCGATGACTAAATGAATTATATGGAACCTACATGGGTTGACTAGGAGAATCGGTACCCAGAGGCAATGTAAGAATACGAGGCAGTAATAAGAGATGATTCTATACAGAATAAACCGCTTGAGACCTGTCTCAGTTCCAGATCAATCCTCAAGCTTATAAGAGTAATTTAAAGAGTGTTCAATTTCCAAATCAGGTTATAAATGCAGTCCACATTAACCGAAGGACATGTCAACTGCATAAGTTCCTAACCGGTATAAAATTGCAGTGTTCTTAGAAATCAAAGTCAGGATATCCGTAATAGGCTATTGAATTCTTCATAAAATAGTAGTATAACATCCTAATCTTATATATTTATACTTGTCCCTCTCTAGTGATCACAATAAACATGTAAGGAACGTATGTGGAAGGGTGGTCAATTCAGGTGCACACGCGTTAGGCACACGTAGATACAAACTAATTGCTAACCATTTGCAGCTCCTGCTCAAAGGTTTAGACAATAGTTCTTGCTAGTAGATTAGCCTAGTGTCAGGTTAATTCAATTTAGTTTAGCCTTCATTTCTTTATTATAATAGTGTATTGTACTATAAGGCACAATAGTATCAGTAAAAACGAGATTGTTCCACTGGCAGATTTGAAGTACATTCTAAGAGCTGTCTACCTGCATCGTCGCAACTTTCTCCAGTGATTTATATGGAGGCTCTCAAACTTGCCAGCCTTCATTATACGACTTGTTCTAACAATATAAAGAAATTACATGTAAATTGAGTTTACATACATTACGCCATGTAAAACAATGACAAAGCAGCCGAAATGACCACTGTCCAAACACCCCCAACTGGTATTTGAATACTAGCACTGCTCGACCCTGATGGAGTAGTGGTCGGGGCTGCTGCTGTTGTAGTAACTACATGAGCCCAGCTAACAGTCGCAGCAGTTTGCGAGATGGTACTAGATGAGGTCTGTGTAGTACTTGAGGTCTGTGTTGCGTGGGATGCTGTACCAGTTTTCGTTGGCGGGGAGGTAGATGGCGCACTGGACTTTGGCAAGTCCGCTGATGATAATCTCAGTAACGATCTATACGCTACAAAACAAGTAGCTGGGCTTATACTCACAGGTATTGCAGTTTGCGTTTGTATAGAAACCGCTCACATAGCAATCATCATCTGAATCAAAGTCCCATGTGCTGTTCAAATTAACAAGTGTGTTTGTAAACTCGAAACCAGAGCAGGTCTTTTTTTTGCTATGGATTGAGGAAAACTTACCAGTTATTCCCATCGCAATCTCCTATAGCATAGCTAGTAAAATTCTTCTTGGTCCCGACAGGAATGGTCGTCACTATGTCGCAAGTAAGATGCGGACAAGAGCGACAATGTACGGGTCCATCAGAGCCAATGATAGCGCAAACTTGGGTGGCGGCGTTGATCGCCAGTGGTAGAGAAAAATAGAAAAAGAGGATTGAAAGAAGCTGCATGCTCGTGAAGGCTGAATAAACTAGGGCTGGCACGAATGATAAGTTTATTTGAAGAATAGGCGATGCGACTGGTAATAACTCTGTTGAATGGCGAAATGGGAGTTTCTTGTTTCAAAAAATGATAATGAGCTGCCTATATATGACAGTAATACGAGCAGTGGCTACCAGGCTACTCCTTTTTGGCGTGGTGGAGGATCAGCTGAAAATATCCCTGTTACGCCTCGCCGGGGGTTGGCTTTTGAGCCTTACTTGGATGCTACTCTATTTTCTCTTAAAAGCAGTATTAAGCTCTTAGCTGGAAGCCTGACGGACACGTGTGCAACACAAATTATTGCGGCTTTTCATCCCTGCATAAACCTCAAAATCCTTTCGAGCAGTGATCTACAGAGTACACGGCGTGGAAATACTATCTTCCACTAGTAAGGGGCTATGTACCCCGTATTGTAGAATGCCTCGATGAAGATTGGGCCTTTTGATAATAATGGGCGTTCTTTTATGCGCAACTGCAAGTTGGATGTTGTTAACTGGCTGTTTTCAAATTCTCAATTGTATTCGGTTTTTCCTGGTCGCCCCCGACATGGTAAACATCTAATTAATACGTACATTGATTTGCAATTTACCGCCACATCGACAAACTCTTACGGTAAGTATAGAAGTATGCGGTCATTAACAATGCAACGGCTTCGAGCCTCTCAGTCCATCGAGTCTATATCTGCGCTTGACTGAGCTTCTTGCGAGGCAGACCATACGCGCGCACACTATTGAGTCTCGCACCCTCCTTTTCGCTGCATGGTCAAATTCACCTCGGTCATTGTGAGATGCCTAGAAGAAATTGTTGATAATCTACTCGCATTAATACGTAATATAATATTGTTGTTTTCTTTTTTGAGGCTTGCCATCATGGTAACCCCAGCAGGGGGGGTTTGCTGAGCTGAACTGTTGAACAAGCCGTGTGCGGTAGATCGTTGCCGTATGGAGAGCACTGTAAAGAAATGAATGGTGAAGATGGGAGATCCTTGCGTTTTGACTTTCTGCCCCCACTCTAGGCACTGCTCCAAGAGCCTCCAGCTGAATGATTGACGTTCCAAGTGTTTGGGGCTTCGTTATCAATCACCCTATGGTGTAAGGACGCGGGGTCGTCGCACGTCAGGGCGGTATCGCGATATTAATTCACATTCTCTATCGGATGCCTTCATTTTCGACTTTCGATTACAATCCGATCAATCTGCTCTAGATCGAAACATGCACAAATGTCCCAAGCCAAAGGACTAGCGCCAGTTGCTGGCAGATATAATAATAAAAGTTCTCGATCACCATGGCCGGCGATACTGCTAGCCTTCATCACGGTGGTCTGCATGGCCGCAACAGCCGCTGTAGTGGTCATCTCGAACCACAAGCCCGTCTCTTCATGGGCTATTAGCCCGGCTGTTCTGATTGCCTTTTTCTCCTCCATCTGGAGCGGTTCGCTTTCCCTGCTCCTAACGATGAGCATTGCCGTCATATGGTGGAGGGCCGCTAGCCATGGCTCCTCGCTAGAGAGTTTGCATTGTATCTGGAATAAAGGGCTTGGATTGAGGTACATTTCTGCTTTGCGCTCAAATCCTGCCGCCCGCTGGGCTGTTCTCCTATCATGGCTGGTAATCGTCGCCGAGGTTGCACATAATCCGTTACTGCAGCGCTCAACCAGCACAACAGTCCACCAATTGACGACCTCGGAGGACATGGTTTTGGAGGTTGCAGAAAGAATCCCTGACGGTTGGATAGGCACAGTAGTGAATGCTGCGGCAGGGTCGATTGTTACTTACCCAAATTCGACGACTGTGATTCGGGACTGGTGGTTGAATGCGACGATTGCAAATCCTGGTCCCGAATGCGACGGTGCTTGTCAAGGAAGAGTACATGGGTCAGGAATCGACTATAGTTGTTCCTCAACCAACTCAATCCTCGATCTAACATCGGAGGATAACTCAGGGTTGTTTATATTTGGAATCAACACCATGATGACTTCAAACTCGACGGGCGCTCCCATCCTGAGTTTATCAACCTTGTACTCCTCGAGCATCGACGAGAACTGCACGGCGGTCCTGACCAGTTGGAATTGCAATATCCAGGCTGCTACGGTCGACTATCCCTTCCTAGTGCAGAATAGTTCTATCACACTTGATTCTGAAAATCTGTACCCTCCTGTGGTAGTTGATACCTATATGTCTGACGGTGACCGACCAACAGCAAAAGAAGGTCAAGGTGCTGGTCCACTACTCGGTCTCCACGATTTCATCACCTCGACGCTCGCTACAAATGTCTCCTTGGTCGTTCATAAAGACTTCTCGGTACACAACGGCCAACTTATTTCGGATATTTTCTACCAATTCAACATGTCCTCCTACAGCCCGGAAACTGTCGGAAAATGCCGTCTTGAGTGGGTTGATCCAACCCAGTACGTTCTTACTGCTATGCAAAACTATCTATTCCGGTCATCCATCAGCGTGCGCACAAACGAAGACTCCCAGCACTGCCCTGTACAGCGCACTTCACCAGTGTTGATTTTCCAGTCAAATTTTCGTTTCCTAATCGGGGCTTTGTCTCTGATGACATTCGCCGTTCTCTGCGTGTTGGCCCAATTCTGGAACTGGTGGGAACTGGGACGTCGTGTGACGCTGAGTCCTGTTGAGGTTGCCAATGCCTTTGATGCACTGTCGTCGGATCACCTGAATAATGTCTGTATGGTGGATGACATTTTAAAGGTGGCCGGGACTACGACGGTGAAATACGATGGAGTGAGGTTTAGTAATGGATGCATAGCACTGCAAAGGAGACCATCGAGGAGGATGAGTAGTATTCAAGGCGCAGGGTATAAGAGTCTACCGGATTGATATATTTCTTCTTTTTCCTCTACTCCATACGTAACTTTTCATCAATGAAATTCATTTTTTTTATATAAAAAAAAATTTTTTTTTGAAATAACTAGAATTATCTTTAAAAATATTAAAATAGCTTTAACTCCAATATAGGCCCTAGTTATCCCCTTCTATAAGGTTAGATAATGTTTCAAAGACATACGGTTCATAAAATGTCATTGAGCAGGTTCGATCCCATACAGTAACTATCGCTAAGTATCTAAGCATTTGAAGGCTCGACAGTACGCAACGAAACTGGGAAAACGGTATCATCGTCCGCAGTCACATTCCACAACAAAGAGTAAACACCATCCCCCTCAGACGACGACTGACGGACATAAAAGCTAGAAACAATATTTCCAGAATCGTCTTTGACCAACAGTGTTTGACCATAGAAGATGAATCCGGTAGTAGTAGCATTATCACTGGATTCTGAGGTGAAACCGATCTCGTTGGAGGATGATGATGAGCTAGGGATGTAGAGAAATTGATCGGACCAGCTGGAGTTACCAGCATTGGTTCCGTTTGGTGGATTTCCGACCAACGGGCCGGTGGAGGAATCTGATGTGTGTTCGACTTATTTATCCATGTTAGATATGTGAACTTAACAAAAGAAGATTTATAGAGGAGAAAGGCTTACAGGTTACATTCGAAGCCGAAGAGTTAGAATTGGACAGAATCCCAACTGCGGCTTTACCTGTTTCAACACATGTAAAATATTAGCCGTGAAATATATATTGTTAAAATAGAATGCTCCCACAAATATCTTCTGCGACTAGGAAATACGTACCGTCAGAATAGAAGAGGGGAAGCCCTCCAACCGGACCCCCGTAGGCATAGAGAGAAAATTGCTCGCCAGCACCAGGGGTACTGCGAGGAACTAATGCCGAAGAAGAAAGCACGAGGGATAGAAGCGTGCATGTGAACAGATTTAAGAACATGGTAGCAAGTATTTTTGTTTTGTGTTTTTTGGTTTAAATGGAAGCGAGAATGTTTGGTGGATAGGGAACGGAATGACGCTCGATTTTAGACTCTTTGTGAGCCTTAAATACATTAATCAAATCGTTCATATGTGAAATACTAGAAACGAGGGAGATAAATTTAGGCAGGGCTGGTCTTGGCTAGAACGCTTTATTCTGCGAGATTCGTCATCGGCTAATGCTATCGTGGAGACGGCCGCGTATGTTTGGGCCGGCACACACGTTATCCTTCAAGGCTGAGCCAAACGCTTCCGCTTTTAGCCTGGATTTCTATTTTAGGTTATTTTAATTTTTCCTGGTGATAAACCTGCTTGAATACCACTATGTGCTTATCGAAAATCCCTTATTTCGCTGACGTACGTGTTAGCAGGGTCACAAGAGCTGAACGAACCCGTTCAAGCACCCCATTCGAGATAGCTTCATGCACCTGGGAAAATAATACAAATACAAATACAAAGCCGCGCAATCAGCTGCATACAGACTCCAGGTAACCCACAATAACAAGGTAAGCCATGAATCTAGACTCGAAAATACGTACTTCACTTCCAATCAACCTCATCAGCTGGTAATGTGCTGTCGATGCATGAACTACGAGATGGGTCATGCGAGCGGGGATATTGCGTGTCGATGTTTACTTTGAAATCTCGTTCGTGCCTAATAGCGACTAATCAGATACGACGCATTACATACGACCAAAAATGGAGAGAGCACTATCAATGTCGGTGTTCCACCCATTTGCGGGTCCTCTATGTCGATTAATGGAAAGATAGATGCTACATAAGTCTCCCAAATCTCGTCTTTAACTTTTTTTCCAATAGCCCCGACAATCGTTTCTCACTTTCCTCTCTCGTTTTTTTATTGATATAACAAGAAGCTTATTTGGCTCTTGCTTCCACCGATATTTTCTTCTTTCTGCAAGACCTACTGTTTGATAGTATGAAGGCTGCATCAATTCTTGTCGGCCTCATCGAGGCCGTAGCTGCAGCCTCTATCTCCAACCAAGAACGTGTTTATCTCCATAGAAGAGATGCATGTTCTGGGAATACAGCCACTGACAGGCAAACATGGTGCGATTACGACTTGAGCACCAATTACTACGATGAGATACCGGACACAGGCGTGACCAGGGAGTACTACTTCAATATCGAAGAAGTCACCGTCGCTCCTGATGGATATTCTAGGACCGCCATGGCAGTTAACGGCTCGATTCCAGGTCCCACGATTATAGCCGACTGGGGAGACTACGTTGTTGTGCATGTCACCAATAGCTTGTCGTCTGCACAAAATGGCTCTAGTATCCATTTTCACGGAATTCGCCAAAATTACACAAATCCTAATGACGGCGTTGTCTCCATTACCCAATGTCCCACAGCCCCCGGCCACACGTCAACTTATACATGGAGAGCTACCCAGTATGGCACGACTTGGTGGCACTCTCACATTGGGCTGCAGGCCTATGAAGGGGTATTCGGCGGGATCTTGATCAATGGGCCAGCCTCGGAGAATTACGATGAGGACAAAGGTGTCTTATTCCTAAATGACTGGAGTCACCAGACAGCCGACGAATTGTATGAATCGGCCCAGGTGAACGGCCCACCGACTCTAGATAATGGTCTCATCAATGGTACCAATGTATATGGCGACGATGGTGCTTCTAACCAGACGGGATATCGATTCAACACATCGTTCACGGCGGGATCATCGTATCGATTCAGATTGGTAAATGCTGCTATTGACACTCACTTCAAATTCTCTATTGATAATCACACTCTCACTGTAATGGCTATGGATCTGGTACCGATCGTACCGTACACCACGACTGTTTTGAGTATCGGAATAGGTATTATGATCCATACAACTCAATAAAGTGGCTCAAAAGACTAATAATCTTATGTAGGTGAGCGGTACGACATTGTAGTGCAAGCAGACCAGTCTTCGGTTGCCGACAACTTCTGGATGCGCGCTATTCCCCAAGAGACATGCTCCGATAATGATAGCACGGACAATATCAAAGGTATCGTGTACTACGGCGACTCCGCTTCTACACCCACCACAACTGGATACAGTTATACCGACAGCTGCGATGACGAGGATCTTTCCAACCTAGTTCCCTATCTCTCCCAAAGTGCCTCATCACCGTACAACAACATCAGCGAATCCGTAACCCTAGGCACAAACTCGGACAACCTTTTCCGATGGAAGCTCAACGGCACATCGATGCAAGTATACTGGGATAACCCAACACTCCTTCAAATTTACAACAATGACACCACATTCACAAGCTACAGTGGCGTGGTGGAGCTACCTGAAGCGAATGAGTGGTCCTACGTCGTTATCGAGACCGCACTCGCTGTACCGCATCCTATCCACTTACACGGTCACGATTTCTACATTCTGGCTCAGGGGACCGGTACATACGATTCTTCGGACATTGGAACTCTGACAAATCCCCCTCGTCGCGATGTGGCTATGTTGCCCGGCTCGGGGTATTTGGTGGTAGCGTTCAAGACCGATAACCCCGGTGCGTGGCTGATGCATTGTCATATTGGATGGCATACCGAGGAAGGGTTTGCAATTCAATTTTTAGAACAGTACAGTAAGGCGCGGGCGTTGATTGACTATGATGCGTTGAAGTCTACATGTGAGGCTTGGGATGCATATGTGGAGGAGAACTCTGTTGAGCAGGAGGATGATGGGATTTGATCATAAATTTGAGTGGCTGGTAATGTTTAATTCTACGCTGCGATCCGCACCACCTGGAATTTATGCGCCACTAAACTTGTAAATAAAGACAACAGTAAAGTCAAACGGAATATTTAAAGATAAAACTACGTAAATGTACGGAAATTTACTTATTCAACATGTACATGCTTCCATGAGGGTAAATATTGAGTTGGCGGAGGTTGTAGTTGAAAGGAAACTTATGGTGAGGAAATAAGAGGGCAAACGGTCAAATTTCTTCATGCTGTCCACGCCCTCGTATTTAGCATATTTCTGCCGCGGCTCTATAGCCATATTTGTTAATGTTTCCCCCGTCTTCAATACTGCCGGGGTTTCCTAAATATATATAATGTGAGTGGGAACTTTTGTTGCTCACAGTGTTCCTTGATATCAATTGATGCGCCAACCGTATATTGGAAAAGCTGACATCCTGGAAGTATGCTTCACACTCTTCCATTCAGAGGTTATCTTGGATTCAGCAGACATCTTCAGTATTACTCAATTACTGGCAAAGTGCAGCACTATCCCGATTATATCCCATTTTCAATGCCCGTAAGTAAGCTGACGCCTAGGTTTCGAGATTAGCATAAATTCTTTATACTTTTGGATTTTATCTTTAGGAAGGGATTACCTTCCCGATATAGTAAACACGAATGGGAATGGGTTAGCTCTGAGGAGGAAGGGACGCTTATTTTCTAAAGAATAAAAAAATAAAAATTTAATTATATATAAATAATCTGTTGAATATCAGTAGAAACATACACATAGTGTTGTTTAACATTGTAAGAATTCAAATTCATTATTTTTAGATTAAGTTACACCTAGACCTAGTTTCTACTATTAATCTAATAATATCTACTCTGTATTTCCTGCACTAGAATTTCGTTATTAATACGTAGTCTGAGGATATACGTACTAGTGTACTGGGCCTTGTTACACCAGGAAAAAGACCAGTGGGACGTAACTCTCTTATATAAGACTAACCCAGAACAGGAAACCATGAACAGTCCCCTTGTATTTTTTATTCTTATTTTTGGCGACTAGCTTTACCAGTACCACCCTACTCCGTACTAGTATTTCAAACCAGATCATTTATTGACTTATTCCTGAGCAGTCGGCAAGGACACGCATTTTGGGGCCAAATGCAATCAAGCTGAACACTATTTAACACTATTAACAGACAGAATGCCTCCAAATCAGAAGAAGCACCCCAGTATCAGCCCACACAATGCAGGTGACCATGTCTCCGGCGGCCCACGCGGCGGCCCTCGGGATCCTCAGCCATATATTCTACTTTAAGCGTGGCGAACACCATCTGTATGCGGAGGCCTATATCAAGCTCTTCGCCGGGGCCGTCACAGCCGCCTTGCTCGTGCAATACCTGTACAGTCCGGCCGTACAACTCCTGGCCTCATATTTGGCGGGCCTCTACGGCAGCCTTGCAGTCTACCGACTGTGGCTGCATCCACTGGGGCGATTCCCCTGGCCTCGAGTAGCGCGCCTCTCGTCCCTGTATATGGTCGGACGCAGCGGGCACGCGTGCCACACGCTCCTCGACCTACACGCCCAGTACGGACCATACGTGCACACCGGCTCGTCCGACCTCTCCGTGATCGATCGACACGCGGTCGAGGCTATCTATGGCACCGGCTCTCCTGCACCAAGACCGCCTGGTATGACTGGACGCATGGCCATCACTCGCTGAACACGCACCGCGACCCTACCGTCCACCATGTACACCGGCACGCTTGGAGCCCGGCCTTCAACTACAGTGCCCGATATCAGCGCCTCGTTGATCGGCTCCCTGCGCGGCAAGGACCCGACCCGGGACGATATCAACCGATTGAACGGCGATGCTTGCGTCGTGCTGATCGCCATCAAGGCGCTGGCCGAAGTATCACTGCTGGCGATCTTCTACCTTCTCGCACGCCACACGGACGAGATGGAAAAGTTGCGGCGCGAGCGCGAGCCCTATCGCGACGCGGGCCATTTTACTGGCGGGTTCCTACACTCTAAGATTGCGCAACTTCCGCACCTAAACGGGGTCATTATCGCGCCGTCCCAGGCACTCTGCCGCGAAAGACGCCACGGGATGGCATCGTTGTCCAGGGGGTGCGCATCCCCGGCGATATCACGGTTTACTGTCCGCAGCGGGTGATGGCGCGGTGTGAGCCTTAGGGTTAGGGTTAGGGTTACGATGCAGATCACGAAAGCAGCGGAACTTTGCTACGCCAAACTGTACGAATTCACCCCCGAGAGTTGGTACAGTCAACCGAAACTCATTCAGAGCAAATCGGCGTTTGTGCGTTTAGTATTGGTAAGTAAAAGCATTCGGTTTGGATGGTGAGTGATATGTGATAGGACCACGTATCAGGCCTGGTATTACCGACTGCGTATTGCTCTGTACGGTACACGTAAGATTGCTGCAGCCTATCGGGACTGATGTATATAGTTGGTCTCCATCACACATCACAATACCGCGAAAGGTCAAATTGAGTTGTCTACAGCCCAGATCCGCATACCTGGCCAAGCCAGACACAGGATTACAAGTTAAATGTTGACGGCCGCCGTCTGTTGGTCAGGCAGCCAGCCTCACTCACGCGACCCACGATCCTTCCTGAGGGTCGTTTGCAACTTCTCACTCATCCTGAGGAATAATCCACTGATTCTTCCACTCATGAGCTTCGAGATTAAATAAACCCTGGGGAGACCAGCGAATGCTCGACCAGAGCCCCATCTTCCCCTCCACCGAGAATGGCGTGGACGGAGCAACCCGACGGCTCCTGGACCCGGCCATTAGACTGCCATGACAGGCTCTTCCAGTTTATGAGCGACCAGGGCAAGCCGCTGGATCGCGAGCACTGGCTGCTCGTGGGCACCGTGCAGCTGGAGCTGCCCCCTACCAAGGAGGCATCGGTTGCGGACGACCTCTGCCAGGCGTGGAAACGACGCGTGGAAACGACTGCGTTTGCAGCATCCCGACATTGCCCTCGAGTTGACCGAGCACGAGAAGCGATACCTCCCAGTGCGCAGCCCGCAGGCCCTCGATGCCTGGTGCGCCGCGACCTTTCGCATCGAATCTGACGTGCCATCTGCGGACCATCTCTTCACGCATCGCCTGCAACGAGCCGCGCCGCAGGCCACCTGCTACTGGGTACCGGCCAGCCGCGAGCTGGTGCTTGTATCACAGCACTGGTGCTGGGATGGCTGCGGGGTCCTGATGATGCTCCATGAGCTGCTAGCCCAGCTGGAGCAGCCCAGTGAGTCCACGCCAACTCTGGAGCCCGACGGCCGCGAGGCAGCCCGTCTGGTCCCGTCCCTCAATGTCGTCCTGGGCATGCTGGAGATGACTCTCCGTACGCTCAGCTGGGAGGAACAGGCGGACAAGCTGCTGGCTACCTTTCGCGCCGGCATTCCATCCGTTGGATTGCTAGAAACGCCCTCCTCCGCCAATGATGCACCAGGAAAGACGATCCTCGTCGAGCATGTCGTCCCACGAGATCTCACGGCGTCCCTTCGACGTGCTGCTCGCTCGCAGCACCAGGTGACAGTGACCAGCGCGGTGCACGCGGCTGCCATCGCCGCGACGGTGCGCGCCAACCCAACATCTCCAGCCTCGCGCTTCACCTCCTGGGCCGCGTTCGATCTGCGAAAACACTGCCCGCCGCCGTTTGACGGCCCTCTGCACGCGCCGTCCCTGCGCACCATCGGCCTCCCCATCAGCCTCGACGCTCACGCCCTGCAGGCCATTTACCACCAGCCATGGACACCGCCCGCCAGTGACCTGGTCTTTGTGCGCGTCCCTGTTGTCGACAAGGCGCTCGAAATGTTCGCGCAACCCCCGCCACCGGACATGCCACCACCGTCAGAACCGGGCATCAGCGTTCTCGACCGCTACTTGCGGTCCCGGTACGCCGACAACGTAGGCGTCGCGGACGTCTCGCTGGCGGTGCATCAGCTCTCGCAGCAGTTGTATGTGCACGTGTGGAGTTGGGACGGAGAAACGCATCTGTCGGCGTGCTTCAATGAGGTGTACTACACAAGGGAATTTGTGGCCGGGTGGTTGGCCGATGTGGCCGCGATTTCTGGTGGAGAGTCTCTCATAGCTTGCGTTGCGGGTTCTTTTTCGGTGGTCTATATCACATCGCGAAATGATGTATGTAAATTGATGTATTCCCGTAAGAATTCCCCCTCTACCTGGCACGTAGGCAAATTTATAAATTATACATCAAGAGAGGGGGGACAAGAACGCCTATTCTAGAATCAAATCCGACAAGGGACAGACCCAAAACCCATAGCCACATCTATGCCTACACCACCTATTTCACATCTACATCAACACAACGATTCAGTAGATCGCACTGGGGGCCATCTGCTTCATTTCATACGACGGCGACGAATCAGGCAATCCGTCTGATACGACTTGCTCGATTCCTCCCCCAAAAGGTAGTACTGGGATGCTTTAAGCGCTCTAGGGTTAGAGTTAACACCGGGGAAGGAGAGTTCTCTGGCAGGGTAAGATCGCGTGATTTTCTGATGAGCGGTTTTGAACAGCGCCGCGTAGGTGGGCATGCATGCGCAGAGCGTCGCCACGCCCAGCTGTACGGACGACCAGAACATGGTCATCGGCAGCCACACGACCTCGGGAGTCGCAGGATTCCACATGTATGCGATTTTGATGATGCTGGTCACGCAGGCTCTGTAACCGGTCAGCTGGGTCTCTCACAGGAAGATGGTGTGGTGCCACGTACAGCCCACCAAGGGAGAAAAATGCCGCCCACTTGGCATTTGCGCACAAGACTGAGCTTCAGGGTATTAATCATCGCGAGAGGCAGGAGGGGAATGGAAAAATCGATAATGGTATTGGTAACCTCCAGACCCAGCCACACACGGCCGCTGGCGAGGCAGTATTCGACGGAGCCCATGGCATCCCAGAGCAATGTGGACGGGGTGGCATTGGAAGGCGCTGAGGAAGAAAAACACGAAGAACCAGATGACGGAAAGCGCCATGGCGAGATAATTGCAGCGTCCAGCAGTGGCCAGTCACTTCCCAGCCTCTGGAGACAGGCATCGGCTGACTGTAGACTGTGGCGGAAGACGGCGAAGACGTTGAGCGCGAGACCTATTTCGGCCCACTGGGCGCCCTGCCCGGTGAAAATGAACTGCAGGCGCGGTGGAACTGAGGAGCGCATCGGCTTGGAGAGTGACGTGACTTGACGTGCGAGATCTTCCACCGACGAGGCCAGTGCGTAGGAATTCCAGGGCAGGCAGCTCCGATGGGCTGACAGAGTAAACGCCAGGTCTCGCAAGAAGAGATCATCCAGACCGTGTGCTGCCCGTGTGGACAGATATTCCTGGTAGACCTCGCCTAGACGTGCAATGCAGCCGGGGTCAGCGGCCGAGAAAACAAACAGGCGAGGTGGCCGGGTTTGCTTTGACTCCATCGGAAGCCTCTACAGCTGTTTGATGCTCCGTGGAATGGTGCACAGACGGATGAAGCTCTCGCAGATAATGATATGCATCATCTAATATAGATATATCGGATTGTCTGGCGAGCGGTACGGGCCAAAGACTTCGAGGATAGCCGCCGCCTCCATGGGGTCCCCGAGCGTGGTTGCCCGCTCCGTGGGCCTCGAACAAACGCGTGTCCTGCAGTCCCAGCCTGGCGGACTCGTAGGCCATGCGGATCAGCCACTCCTGCGCCGCCTGGCTGGGATGCAAGATTCCTTCGCTCGCAGACTCTGACATGATAGATGCAGGGCCATCATGCTGCTAGAGCAGGCTGTTTCAATAGTCATGCTGGGTCCTCTGAGGTCGAAGAACGACCTCAGTCGGTTGGAGAGAATAGCCGTAGAGTTTCCGGCTGACTTATACGTTGCCTGAGCCGCTTCGTCGAATTCGAACAACTCGACTATAGTCTACTCCCAAGGCTCCAAGATATACCGATGTATGTATTGGAGCCGGCGACTTGCTCCATGGGCATACCGGCTACACCGAGAAAAATGAAAAAAGAGAAAGCACCGATCAGCGACGCTACTGACTAGGATAGGTCGGAAGTGGGTACTCACCGTTTTCGAAGGCTCGATATGAGGTCTCCAGCAGAATGCGTTGTTGCGGATCGAGACTTAGTACTTCAGAAAGGTTCATAGAGAAGAAGGGAGCATCAAAGGCGGCAATGTCTTCTTCCAGGAAATGGCCACCACGAGAATTGACCTGGACAAATTATCTGGTCAGCGTCCAAGTTCAAGCGGAACAGCCGAGAAGCAGCGGGGTAGGAAGGCACCGTGTCATTGCGGGAGTCGTCGGGATGGTAGAAACCGTTAATGTTAATTCGACTGGAAGGGACTTCTTTCATGACCGAACGAACTTCTTGCAGAAGCTCCCAAAAGGTCTGTGGTGAAGTGGCCTTCTCGGGGAACCGCAGCGAGAAATCCACGACGGCGGCATCATGAGAGTAAGAGTAAGAGTCAGAGGAGGAGGTCATGATAAGATAGAATCAGGCATCCAAAAAATATTTTTTTTCTAATATCAACGAGAATCCCTCCTGGTCCGTTTTGATGGACGAATTATGGGGAATCGGACTTGCCTTAACATGGCGCTGGTCTGTCTATTTATACGATCGAAGATGAGACGCTATCGCGCCATATACCGTCAGCGAGCGTTGAACAAGGAACTTGTATTTCATCACCACATGTCTTGGCCATTTCCCTCTTTGCTTGTATGTGATTGTGATCCTGTGTTACCGCGATAGGGACACCACCGTTGCCGTTCGCTAGTTTGTTGGTCGGTTAATTGGTTGGGCCATTATTCTATCGGGTCACTACATTGCCATGAATAGCATCGATCCCGTCCAACGCGGCATCATCCTTCAAGCAGCGTAGGGACCACTGCATAATTATATCGATCCTTGTCAGGTCAATCCCCTTTTGGTCTCGACCATTAGCCAATAAATCATTACCTTCGGGAGAACTCGTCAATTTATCGTTCATGCCTGGCTATGTCGATCGTTCCTATATCAGCGAATCGGCACCATTGAGGAGATGTTGGGCGTATTCTAGCCGTAGTAATTTAGTTGCATTTGTGTAACTGTCATAATCGCCCTTTAGACAAAGGGATAATGGGGCTAGAATATTGGGAGTCTTCCTATACGTGCATGCATGCATACAGCCAGACAATGATATATAGGTCTGGTACAGTTTTGTACGGTATGGTACAGTACATCGCAGTACGGTACGACGGTAATACTCCAGCACTGCGGGGATAGTTACTTCCGCTCTTGGAGCATATAAGTCTGGCCCCTGCAACACCCTCCCTTCTTCTCCCTCAACTCGATATTCAATCGTC
The DNA here is from genome assembly GCA_039119965.1 of Talaromyces sp. DC2. Classification (NCBI taxonomy): domain Eukaryota; kingdom Fungi; phylum Ascomycota; class Eurotiomycetes; order Eurotiales; family Trichocomaceae; genus Talaromyces; species Talaromyces sp. DC2. The sequence goes on along the minus strand of JBCLNQ010000122.1, from coordinate 15,489 downwards.
TCCCTTGACAATGGCCACTCCCAAGAAACAAACCTGGTTCATCACCGGCTGCTCCAGCGGTTTCGGTGAGCTGTTTGTGCGCCAACTCCGCGCTTTGGGTGACAACGTTGTAGCGACTGGACGGAATGCCAACGAGAGGTTAGCCCATCTACGTGATACAGGCGCCACCATCCTCGAGCTCGATGTGACGGCGCCCCAGGCTGAGTTAAACGCCAAATTCCAGCAGGCAGTAGATATCTACGGAGGCGTGGACGTTCTGGTCAATAACGCCGGATACATTCGTGCGGCGCGGTCGAAGAACTAACGTAACGCAAATCAATCAATCAACCAAGCAAGCAAATGATCTACGTTCTCTCTCTCTCTTTCTTTCTTTCTTTTTCTTTTTTTTTTTTCAGCCCCCACTAACCACGCCTCCAGACAAGAGGATCTGCAACGGTCGATCGACACCAATCTGCATGGTCCTTTGAATCTGACTCGGGCTGCGTTGCCACACTTTCGCAGTAAGGGGGACCAAGGCCAGGGCTGGCTCATTTACATGAGTTCGCAATCGGGCTTCTGGGGAGAGCCGGCGGCGACAGGCTACTGCGCCAGCAAGTTCGCTCTCGAAGGTCAGTCCAGTTGTTTCCCCTCCCTCGTTAAATCGGTTGTTTTAACTCTACGCGTAGGCGCCGTGGAGAGTCTAGCCAAGGAGCTGGCATGGTTGGCACCCGGCATCAGGCCACTCCTCCTCGAACCAGGCATCTTCAGTACGGAGGTCATGAAGAATATTAATCACGTGCCTTGTCGGGTAGAGTTCTGGCGTCCGTTAAACGACGCCTGTCGCTCTAGGGGCCAGGGGAACTACAAGAACGAGCCGGGGAACGCGGCGGACTTAGTCGGCAAGGTGATCCAGATCGCCAAAGGAACGGGGATCGCGGAGGGCCGCGAAATCCCCCTGCGTATTCCGTTTGGGAGCGACAGCCTGGGCTTCCTGCGAGAGAAGATTCAATCGTTGCCGCAGATTGCTGATGACTGGGAAGAATTGGCGCGCAGCACAGATTACCCTGGGCACAAAGGCCCCATGCCCGATCTGCCGGATAAATAAAGGATCACGAGTGAAATGAAAATTGCTTTGGTAGAATGGTTTCCACATCCCTTTATTGCTGAATACAAACTACTATTAAATATGATTTCCCTCATATCTACTGGCATCTCCCATGCTTGAGCCAAGCCGTTTTGAAATACGTCGATCTATGGGACCTAATTTGGCCTCGTGGATTCAACCAAACTTAGCACTACTCCAGTTTACTGCCTGCTCATCTAAACAATGATTGGAAATGTCGTTATTGATTTCTAGTTATCCTGTCATCATGGATACCCAAGTCTCCAGTCACCGGCCCCACGCAGAAAAGCCGGTGTCCTTTTTCTTCATCGATCGCAGACTTAACCAAGCTTTCAACCAGTGGTTCTTCCAATGGGTAGTGTAAATTGCCGCACGTATCAAATTGCTTAATTATCTCTATATCATTTACTTCGTTCGAGGACTGGGAAATATCTTGCGGAGAAAGATGCGCAAAGGAGTTTGGAAAAAGGTACAGCTGCGTGCCTTTCCAGCTGCGTGCCTTTCCAGCTGAATAGCCGGGTGGATATACTTCACAAGATCGATCCAGTCGTATGTAGCCGGCATTTATTTCCAACATCTTTTTTGTGATTGGACGACGTTCCATGATTTCGGGGGTGTGCGACTTGGGACTTTTGGACAACCCACGCCCTGTTAAGCTTTTCAATCGCAGCTGCGTAGTCCTTGTCTTGAACCACAAAAATGATGATCTAAATGGACAGTAAGATGCTAGCATAAACAAGAAAGAATTGAAAATTCACCCTCGAAGGTACAAGTCCTTGCACCCATGTCTAGAGGGACTCCAAAATAGCCCATTGCGATCGGCCCCCCAAGGAATCACGATGAGAGGTTGAAGTATTGTGTTGAGTTCCACTGGTACGGCGGATGGTAAGCGAGTGCCACGATAAAATTATTGATTTTATAATTTTATATTTAGCTACTTATAAAATATTTTTAACTACACACCCTATATAATTTTTTTTATTTATATAATAAATAAATTAATCTAATAAAGTAATATTAATTAGTCCTAAGTTATTTTTTAATACTATAGATTTTCTATATTGTTTGTCTTATTTGTCTTATTTATCTAATTAGCTTACCTAATTATGAGCTAGTCCTAATAAAGCTAACCCATAATTATATAAACTAGCTAGACTATAAAAATCCTTTCTCTCTTTCTCTCTCTTTCTTTTTTTTTTTTTTTTTCTTTTTTCTGTAAACTACTTTTAATCTTAATCTTATCCTTATTTAGAGATTCCTTACTAGTCTGTTTGCTCGCTTACTTGCTTATCTATTCTCTATTAATTATTATTATATCTAACTTTACTATTAAGATGCTTAGTCTCACTAAGGGCTTCTTTAAAAGCCTAGCTACTATTAATAATCATCTAAATAATCTCCTAGTATTACTAGATCTTATTAAAGATATTATTAAGATTATTAAAAATATCTATAGTCTTATCACTAATTTTAAAAATAAAAATAAAAATAATACTATTTAATAGAACTAAAAAGTAAATATCTATCTTTTTATTATTATAAAAAATTAATATTAATATTTATTAAATTTTCTAAAACTGCTAATATAACTTTTTTATTTTTTTTTTTTATTATTTTTTTATCTTTTTAAAAGCTTTAAATAAGTATATTTACTCTACTAATATTATAATATTAAATTAATATATAAATAAACTCTCTATTCTTAAAAATATAATTTTTTATAATTTTTAAAGATAAATTAAAAATTAAAAAAATAAAAAATAGAAAAATTTTTTATATTTTTTATTACTTTTATTATTAAATTAAATTAAATTTTTTATTTATTAATCTTTATTTTATTTTTTAAAATATTAGATTATATAGATTATTTTAATAAATAGCTATATAAAGTCTTCTTTCTTTTTTTCTATCTCTTTTTTCTTTTTTTCCTCTTATACTACTTCTAATTCTTAGCTAAAATTATATAAAGATTACTAACAAATAATATCATCTCTATACAATTTTAGTTAAGACTAATAAACAAGCTAATAATAAAAATAATAACTATTTTCTTAAAATACTAATTAAATATAATATTATTAATCTATATAATTAAGATTTTTTTCTTATTTTATATATTACTCTATAGATTTTTTTTTAAAAGCCCGCCGGGAAAATCAAAAATCGACTTTTTGAAAATCAACGCCTATTGACAGCTTCCAGGGCTTCTTCATGGCCCCAGGAACCCCCAAAATCGACAACACCCCCCTAGACCCAGGGGGGCAGACGCCAGGCCAGGTGGACCCCGTAGGGGCACCTGCAGGCACTACAGCAGGGACAGTGCTGCCAGCACCCCCTGAGGCCGGTGTAAGGGTCCCCCAGAGCAAGGACTTCTTACCAAGCCTAAAGATTAACCCTAGAAAGCTACTAGATTCTTTAAATAGTATATCTCTCCTTTAGGAAGCACCCAAGGCCCCAAAAAAAAGACTGCAAGATTATAGTCTAGATAATCTAGAAAGGGTCTTTATAAAGTCTCTATTTAGTCTAGACTATAGAGGCTTTAAATAGACCTTATTAAAACATCTTATAGATAGTAGAAATACTATTTTTACTAAGATAACTATTATAAGGGTCTATATCACTCTTTTAATAAAAAGCTTAAAGTAGTAGTTTATAAGCTAATTAGACACTATTAAAAGCTGATTTTTAGCTCTAAAAGTCTAAATAACTACCTAAAATATTCTAAAATTATCTCTTAAAATCTTTATTATCTAAAAGAGAGCCTAGACCCTATAGTAACTACTATTATTCTAAAAAGCAATATTTTTAGAGATTATATATAGATTATTCACTTACCTAAATAGAGGTATTAAGCCTGTAGAGTGTTATAGAGCCTTATCCCTAATATTAAAACCCTTCCTAAGAATGAAGCCTGTAATATAAGCTATAAAGAAATCTGCTATAAAACTTTAATAAACTGATATAGTAGCTAATAATACTTAGAACTAGTAAATTATTACTAAAAAATATTCCTTCTCCCCTAATAAACTCTCTAGAGTCTAGATAGATTTAAAAAGTCTAAAACTTATATATAGTGCTACTAAAGGAGATTATAGGTTTATTTTTAGATATAAGAATAGATATATAGTTCTTAAAAAGCTTAAAGCTAATATCATTCTGTAGCTTAATCGCTATTTAGCCTAAATAGACTTCCTAAGCTTTATTAGGATAGTTAATACTAATTACACTAAATTAGAAGCGATCTTAGCCTTATTAGATTAAAATAATATTATAAACATACTTCTCTTAATATATAAAGACTCTTTAGTGGCCACTTACCACTAGATTGACCCTATAGTCATCTTAATAGAACTAGACTAATAATAGTATAAGATTAAGATATATATAATATTAGTAATCTATTATAATATTTTAGAATTAGATCTAGTCTAAGAAGAAATCAAATTAGAGAGAATCTATACTCTAATATAAGATTTTACATAGATTAAGCCCCTAGAGATTATCTAGGTCACCGGCTAGTGCTTCTTCACTATTATTATAATAGTAGAAGATCTAGATAATATCTATAAACTTTTAATCTAGAATATATACTTTAGAGAGAATAGATATTCTATTATTTTCTATTATAAAGTTAGTAAAGACTTAATATGCCCTTAATACTATAGTATTAGCTATTAGTTCTACAGACGCTACAGTATCTAATCTCTACTATGCACAGTATATGTTAAAGCCTATAAGGCCTAAGAGTATATCTGTAATATATTAGACTATAAAGCTCTAACAGACTATCTATATCTATATATATCTACTAAATATAATAACTATAGAAGGGAATACTAGACTGATTTTTTAGAATATTTTAAGTTTAAAAAAACCTATAAATAGCTTTATAAGAAATTTCTAATTATCTAGATAGTTATATTATTATTTCTCTAAAAATTAAGATTAAGAAAGATCTAGAAGAGTTTTCCTAAGAGATCTTTAAAAATCTAAAAAGCTCTTTAAGCTTTAAAATCTAAAAAGACTATAAATACTATAAATTAGGGTATAAATTCCTTTTTCTCTCTATTTTATTTATCTTTATATCTGTTATAAATACTAGAAGCTATAGGTCTTATTAATATTAATTATTTAATATAACTATATTTATATATATCTTATAATCTTAAAGACTTTAGAAATAAAGATAGAATAGTAAATAAATATTATATATTTATAAAAGCTTTATATTCTTAATAATTTTTTTTATTTAAACTATCTATTTTACTAACTAAAAAGAGAAAAGTAAGATTAGTAGATATTTATAGCTATTTATAAAGATTTTATAAAGACTATTAAGATAGAAAACTATATAGATTTAATAGATTATCTCTATATATAAATCTTAGATATCTAGGAATTCTTTATAATTAATAGATAAGCTCTTTGATATACTAAAATTATTAATTACTATAATATATAGATTAGAACTAGTTATTAGTAGTAAAAAGTATCTTCTAGATAGTATTAGATAATTAAAGATATTAATTAGAATTTCTTTATAGAGAGTAAATATCTATTAATAGATAATTTTAATATTTATAGTATTATATAAAATCTCTTAATTATATATTAGAAAAATATTAAAATCTTAGAATAACTTATAGATTAATATTCTTTATATATTAATAATCTATTAGAAAAGATTATTTACTATAAGAAATTTTTAAGAGTATTAATTATTAATTTAGTATTATTCTTTTTAATTTTAGAGTCTTTATAAGTTTAAAAGATTAATAAAGATAAAATTACTATATTAGACTATAAGCTTGTTATTTTAATCTAGGAAGTCTTAAAGAAACCCCTTTTAGAGAATATCTCTGATAAGATTACTAGATAGTAAATAGAGACTCTATAAATTAATAAAAATATTATAAAATTAATAACTAAAGTCTAGACTATAAAGACTATAAATTATTTTCTTTTTAATAATTAATATACTAAAATAAATCTTATTAAGAAAGTTAATTAGATATAAAACATTCTAATTAATATATTTAATAGATATATTAAGGTAATAAGATTCTATATATATTTTAAATAGTAGTAGAAATTAGAGTTAAGATATATCTAGAGTTTATAGACTATAATCTATAAATAGTAATAGATCTAGATCTATATTAATACTAAATATAAAGCTATTAAAACCTTTTATTATAAAGAAATAAAGACTATTAAAAGAATATACTAAGAAGATTTTTTTAGAAAAAATCTAGAAAAAGATTTTAGAATTTTTAAGAATTTTTTTATTAATAACTTTAGAAAGTTTTAAAAAGACTCTATAGATATTATTTATAAAATCTCTTAATATAATAATTTTAATTAGTACTAGCTAGCTTTATATTATATTAAGCTTTTTAATAACTTTATTATATTAGTGTTCTAGAGCTCTAACTTTAAGGTCCTCTTAACTACTATCTTAGCTGATAAAGAAGCCTTAATTAGAAGTATAGCATTCTTCAACACTCTTTAAAGTATTTCTTCTAAGGAACTATCTAATAGGCTAGTCTATATATTAATAATATCTAAATAGATATATTAGGCTTTATTTAATTAAAATATAAAAAAAACTCTAAAGATAGATAGACTTAATTTTTAGATTTATTAATTACTTTAAGTATTAGATTTTTTCTAGATTATAAAGATAGTTAAATAATATTTCTATTTAAAAATATATCTAAGAGTCTAGAAAATTATTAAAGATATACTACTTTAGAAGCTAGATAAATCTAATTATATCTAAATAAAGATTTAAAAGATTATAAGTTTATTTAGCTATTTTAATAAGATTATAAAAAAACTAGCTATAGATCTTATAATAAACTAATATAAGGTTTAAAAAATATTATATCTTAAATAAATAGATTATAGATATAGCTAGAGAGTAATTAATATAGTAATCTATTTTATATAAATAGTATATAAAGGATAGATCTAGTAATACCTAATAGGCACTATCTTTATAGATATTATAAGAGTCTTTAACTATATTAATCTTTATAAGCTAGAGGAGACTATAAAGATTATAAATCTAAATAATAATTTTATAAAATAAATTTTATTTTTCTTTATATATAAATAGATAAGTTTAATAATTAATAATTATAAAATTCTAGAATATTCTATTAACTTAAAGCTATTATAGGATTTATTAATTTTTTTAATTCTATTTTTTATCTATATCTAGAGAATATTTTAGACTATAGAGTGCTAGATTCTAAAGATAAAGACTTTATTTTATACTGATAATATAGGCTTGGTAGTCTAGAGAAACTTAGTCTTAAAGATCTATATACAGCTAGAAATAATAGCTAAAGCTACTATTAAATAAAGATATACTAATAATATCTAATTTAATCTTAAAAAGATTAAAATTACTCTATTCTCTAAGATCTATAGCTAAAAGTTTAGAGAATAAATTTAGCAGACTAAAATATAAATTAGAAAGATTTTAATATTTTTCTTTTTAGAAATTATCTAGTAGTTAAAGATCTTATTAAATCTAAAATTTATTTTAAAAGTCTATTATAAATACTATTTATAAAAAGATTAGAATACTAAAAAATAGATATAGATATTATATAAAGTCTAGAGACTATCTTTTAATCTAGTATAGTAAGTTTAAAAAGTTACTATTTAGATAGTAATATTTTATAAAATAGAATTTTAATAGTAAAAATAAAAAGACTAGCTTTAGAATATATAGGGTTTAATTAATAATTAAACCTAGGTAGTTATAAATATATTTTATACTATTTCTATAGAATTACTTATAAAAGAAGTAGTTTTAGAATCTATAAAAGCTTTACTAGATATTAAATAATAATATTATATACTTAGATTTCTTAGGCTTTTTTTAAAGTATCTAGTAATAGAAATATTCTTTATAATCTTTAGAGAAGGGGATACTTATATATAGCCTAAAGAATAACTATTAGAAGACTAAGTCTAAGTAATATTAATCTACTAAGGCCTTTAAATATTAAATATAGATCTAGCCTATAAATTATAAGAAATTATAATAATAGATCTATTTAAAGACTTTAAATATATTATAAGTAGTAATAAAAAGTTTATACTACTAGTCTTTAAAGTAAATAATCTAGAAATAGCTATAGAGATAGCTTAAGATCTTTTAAATAATATAAAAACTTAAAATTTATATTTAGATAGTTCTAGATTTAATAATTAAAAAATAAATACTATAGTAATCTATAAACTACTAATTAGTTTATAGAAAATATAGTTTATATCTTTAAATATAAATTTTAAGATCTTTAATATAGAGTTAATAAAGATAGTTAAAACTCTAAAGTAGATATTAATAATAAAATTTATAAAATTAATTAAAATATTTTTAGATATTTAAATTATTATAAGTTAGCTATAATATATTAATCTAGATTTAAAATAAGTCTTAACACTATAGATATATAATTTAGCTAAGAAACTACAGACTATAAATAATAATATTACTATTTATTAAATATTTAGCTATAAAGATATTCTAGATAATAAGAAAATTAATAAAGCCACTAAAAAAGCTATAGAGAGATTCTTAACTAGTAAATATTTAGATATTTTATTAATATATACCTAATAAATCTATATTAAAGTTTATAGAATCTTAACTACTAACTAGCTTACTAAAATACTAGTATAATACTAGATAGGCCAAGCCTATAGATCTCTCTGAAAGTAGAAACTAGATCTAATAATAGCTAATATCTATAAGAGTCTAGTCTAATAATATTACTAATTAAAGATTAGCTATATTTCTATTAGGATCTATTTATATTAAATTAAGATTTAAAACTCTTTAGTCTGCTTAAAATACTCTAAAAGTACTGAAATAATAAAGTATCTTCTTATTAATTACTAGTAATAGTGTTATTAGTAGGATAAGCTATATACTACTCTAATTAAAGAAAGAGTAGAGATCTCAAAGAATAGTAAGTAGACCTTTAAAATATATTTATTTTAGAACTCTAAAGCTATTAAAGCATTATTAGTATTTATAGAAACTATTAGAGAGTAGAAAGATAGTAAATAGGTAGTAGAATAGATCTATAGGTCTGATGAGTAGAGGATAGAGGCCCTAGACAAGGAGGAGTGAGAGAGAGAAGGGTAATAGGGCTGGATGGTCTGCTACTATAGGTTATATCTGAATATCTAGTAATAAAGAGGGGGTTATAGGCTTATTATCTACTATTAAGCCCCCAAATCGTTCTGCGCATATAAGCGATTTAGGGCGAGGAAAGCGCCAGATACCACAAACACCAGGCTCCAATTAGGGGGTAGGGGCACTGGCTTATAAGGGGCAGCCCCTATAAGCTAGCCTACTCCATATATGAACCGCTGTCTGTCATAAACAATAGTTTGGGTATAGACGTTAAATATGATTAAATAATAATAATAATAATATTACTCTATAGAGTACTTTTTAGCTAGTTCATTAATATATTATTTATAATAAAATTAAATATATTCTAGATTAATTTTAAAACTTAAATAATATAATAAATACTTTAATAAATACTTTAATAAAATTTAATAAAATAATTTAATAAAATAATTAAAAAGAAATAATTTTATTATTAAATTTTCCTTAATATCTATATTCTATTAATATTAATAAAATATATATAAAATTAATTTCTAAATTAATTTCCTCTTTATAACTATTTATTAATTAAAATTAGTTTTTCTTTTTTTAATTAATTTAAGATATCTCTTTCTTAAAATCTTTCTAAATATCTAGAGTAGCTAAAGCTTAACTATATAGTAAAATTTAAAAATAATAGAGCTTATAACTATTATAATCTAAAAAATCTTAATAATCTTTAATAATAATTAATTTATTAAAATAATTTTAATAATTCTAGATAATAATCAGTCTATAAATCTAGTTAGATCTTTTTATCTATCTCTTTAAACTTTATAATTTCTATTACTAGATAATATTAATAGTAAGTAATAAATATTATCTATAATAATAGATTAAGAAATTAATTAAATATTAAAATTTTAAATTATATTATAAAAGATCTAATATTCTTAATAATATTAAATTATTCTTTAAATCTAAATATAGATTAATTAATATATATAATTATTTCTTAGGCTACACCCGAACGTCCGGTAATAAGGAGGGGGTTGTGGGCTTGCCACCCACTATTAAGCCCCCAAATCGTCCTGCGCATATAAGCGACTTGGGGCGAGGAAAGCGCCAGATACCACGAACGCCAGGCTCCAATTAGGGGGTAGGGGCACTGGCTTATAAGGGGCAGCCCCTATAAGCCAGCCTACTCCATATATGAACCGCTGTCTGTCATAAACAATAGTTTGGGTATAGACGTTAAATATGATTAAATAATAATAATAATAATAATAATAATAATTATTTCTTTCTATATTTAATTAAGAAATTTAACTTCTAAATACTTTAAATTTATTAATATATTAATAATTCTAATTACTATATATTATTACTTTATTAAATTTAATAATAGTTATTTAATAAAAAACTTTTTAATAATTCTAAAAAAAAATATTATTATAATAGCTTCTAAATATATCTTTCTCTAATAAGTTTTTAAAAATAACTAAATACTATATAAGAAATTAAATAAAATAAATTTTTATCTCTAATTTATTTAAAATATAAATAATAAATAACTAATATACTTAATAAAAATAATTCTAAATTAAAATATTCTTAAGTTAAGAGAGTATCTACTAATAAAGAAGAAATAAAATATATAATAAAATAGTTATATACTATATATTTATTTTAAATACTAAAAAATATAAAAATAAATAGAAATAGATAGAATTATTAAAAATAAAATTTTAATTAAAAATAATATCTTAATTAAAAATACACTCTTATTAAATAATTATTATAAAGATAATAATCTATATAAGTTTATAGATTTCTAAATATCTTTATATTTATTATTAAAATTAATACTAAAATCTCTAAAAAATTCTATAAATCTAATAATATAAATAAATAAGTAAAAATAAGTCTAATTAATTAAATCTTTAGATAAAAAAAAGAATATTTATCTTATAAATAATATTATCTCTTTATTTAATAAGAATAATTACTTAAATAAAAGAAATATTAAGAAAAAGTTTATTTTTTTTATATTAAGTTTTTTTAAAAGTAAAAAGAAAAAGAACTTTAATATTATTAAGATATTAGATATAATTAAAAAAGATAAAATATAAAATATACTATCTATATATATTATAAGAAAGTTTTTTAACTATATTATTAAAGAGGTTAAGAAAAGAATTAAAGTAAAAAAAAAAAACTAAAATAAAAGTAAAAGAAAAAATAAGATTAAAAATTAAAATAAAAATTAAAATAAAAGTTAAAGTAAAAACTAAAATAAAAATAAAAAAAAAAATTAATATAAAAGAAAAAAAAAAGAATATAGATATTAATTAATATTAAATTAAAAATATTAATAAAGAGCTAATATCTAATATTTATTAATATTATAGTAAAACTTTTTCTTTAAAAAATTAAGATTATTTTTAATAAATAAAAAAAAAAAATTATTACTTTATTAATTACTTTATTAAAAATTATTAAAATTATTTATTTATAGTAAAATTACTTTATTAATTATATTATAATTATTTATTTTATAAAATATAAATTAATTTATTAAGTAAGTTAAGCTATATATAGTAATAATCTAATATATATATATATATAGTTATTTAAAAAGTATCTTAATTTCTATAATTTAAAATATTCTTTTTTTTTCTATATATCTCTATAAAACCTTTAAATAATCTAGATAGTTTTATAGATAATATTATATAATATACTACTTTCTATTAGCTTTTAAACTTACTAAAATCTATTTAATCCCTAGATATAGCTTCCTTATACCTAATTATTTTATCTTAATTATTTTAATAAATTAATATAAAAATTAATTCTAATTTATATAAATTTTATTAAAAAAGAAATATCTAAAAATCCTATAAATAAATTTATAGACTAATTTAGTTTTAAATTAATTTTTATAAACTTCTATTAAATTCTATAATATATTTTTCTATTAAATAAATTAATTTTATAAATTTATTATAGTTTCTTTTATTTTAAATTAAAATTAACTCTATAATAGCTTCTTATATTTTAATAATTAAAATTTTTATTAAGAAGTAATATACTTAATAATACTTTATTAAAAAATTAAATATACTATTTTATAAATCAATATTATATTATTAGAATAGAAATTCTATAAATTAAAATTATATAAATTATAATATTAAAAAAATTCTTAATATTAGATTAAAATCTTTTAAAATAAATAATTATCTAAATTATAATTTTTTTATATTAATATTATTTTAAAAAAAAGAAATACTGATAATAATTATTTAAAGAATTTTAACTAAAAAGATTTTAAATAAATATTTTATTTAATTGAATTTTAAAATCTTATATACTTTATAAAAGATAAAAATATAATATAAAAGATTTCTTTATTATACTTTAAAGACAATTAAATTATTTTCTAATTTAATATATATTCTATATATTTATAAAACTTAGGATTTCTTAATAAATAAATAGTATATAAACTACTAATAATATAATATAATTAATAAGTTAATTTTATTTAAAAAGTCTTTAATAATTAAATTCTATAAAATAATTCTATATAGATTATTAATAATAAAATAATCTTTTATAGTAATTTAAAACTATACCTAGAATATAAAAAGAATATTTTTTATTAATTAAAACTATTAAGTTTTAATTTATTGATTAACTATACTTATACTATACTAATAATAATTATTAAATTATAAATCTTTAATAATCTATTTTAGTAATAGATAATAAATAGTTATAAGTAATACTATTTTAATATCTTTATTAAACTAAATATAATAAGATTAAATTTTTATTTTATTTAAAGTTTAAAAAAATTATTATAATATATTAAATTAAATATAGTTACTAATTCTAATATAAATCTAGATAATATATTAAGAAAATATATTAATCCTAGCATATATTTTAATTCTCTAATATATTAATTTATTATAACTATCTATAGATTAAATAAAATTTAATTTAAAGATTATATATTCTTTTTAGTATTAATAAAAATTATATTTTTAATATTTAATATTTTTAAGATTAAATTTATAAATAATATTAAATAATTAATCTTTATAAATATATTAGTATAATAAATTATATAAAATAATAAAAGATTTACTATAAAATATTATATTAAAAAAATTAAAAATATATATAAAGATAATTATAGCTATAACTAGTAAAATAATCTTTATTAAAATTATTTTAAATAGCTTCTTTAACTATATTATTAGTATTTTTAATATTTTATAAATTATTTTATTAATACTAAAGCTCTAATTAAAAATATATAATTATAAACTTATAAAGAATAATTTTAAATCTATTTTATTAAAGTATATATAATATTTTATTATTAGAAAAATTATTTTTAAAATAAAGTATTTTAATTTAGTTATTTAATTTTAAATTAATATTATATATTATAAAATATATATATCTTTAATTCTTTAATTATTATTAAATAATTTAAATATAAACTATTAAGTTATACTATTTAAATATTATATTAATAATATTTTCTATACTCTCTTTATCTAAAAATAATTAATAAATTTTATTTTTAAATTATTTAACTTTAGATAGTTATCTAGATATAGATTATTTAAAGATAGAAAATATTATAAAATTAATTTTAAAAAATAATAATAGTTATAATAATTAAATTAATTATAAAGAAAAAAAGAATTTTTATTATAAATATAAATAATTATAATTAATATAATTATATAACTATATAATATCTAGATTAATCTAAATAAAGTAATTAAGTAAAGTAATTTTATTTTAATAAATAATATTTATTCTAATCTTAATCTAAATTTTTAAACTTTATTAGAAAGAATATATTAGAAATAAATTTAGTTAAATATCAATATATTAATTAATATCTATTTTATTTTTTTTTATTATTAATATTCTATTTATAATAATAATAATTATAGTTATTAAATTACTATTTTATTAATTTTAATAATAATTATTAGTTATTATTATCTATATATTAATAAACTTTAAAAATAAAAATTTTAATTTAAGAAAAGTACTTATATAGTAATTAATCTAAAATTTTATTTAATAGAATTATAAAATTTTTTTATATTAGATTTAAGATAATTTTACTTTAATATTTAAACTATATTATATATATAATAGAATTTATAATATTTATAAATTTAATAATATTTTTATAAATTTTCTACTTCTAAACCTTTTAAAATCTTTTTATAAAGTTTTTTTAATAAAATAGAATTTAAATTTTAAATTTTTTTTTTAAAAAGTAATTTTTTTATTATTTTTAATATTTTATAAATAAAAGATATTATAATTAAATATATATAAAATATATTATTTTATTAATTATTTTAAAATATCATTAAATATTAAATAAAGAACTAAGATTATTTTATAAATAATATCTTTCTATATTTTAAGAGATTTAATAATTTAAAAGATTAAAGCTATATTTATATATTCTTTTTTAAATATAAATTAATTATTTTAAATTTATATTTTTTTATTTTTTTATTCTAAATTTAAATAAAATTTTTATTCTTTAAAAAGATCTAGTATATTTATATATTATTTTATATAAAATTTTATATCTTTACTATACTAATATCTATAGAATATTAATATAGATTATTTTAGGGTTGCCGCGGGAAAGTTTTTCGGGTTTCTAGCTAGCCTAGTCCCGTTTCAGGGAATTCCCAGAAGGGTCAGTCCCGTCCCGGGTGGGAACTGGGAATTCCCAGACACCTTAGTCCCGTCCCAGGTGGGAACTGGGAATTCCTAGTTGGGAAATAGGGAATTCCCAGACACCTTAGTCCCGTCCCGGGTGGGAATTGGGAATTCCTAGTTGGGAAACAGGGAATTCCCAGACACCTTAGTCCCGTCCCAGGTGGGAATTGGGAATTCCCTAATTCCCAACTAGGAATTTCCCATTTCCCAGTAAGAAATATAACTTGGTATATGGTAATATAGTAACATGCTATAGTAACATTTACAACACTTAATATTAAAAATATATATTTATTGCAATTTTCTCTGAAAAATTCTTATTTTTATCTATATGGGACTTTCCTATTTTTTTTTACCTTATACTGGGACTCCCACCGGGACTCCTAGTGAAACCAGGGAATTCCCTTTCCCACCTCTTTTTCTAACTGGGACTCCTACTGGGACTCTCAGCGAAACCAGGGAA